>NNCF01131731.1:30349-42140 GCA_002313205.1 Laupala kohalensis | reverse complement strand
CGTTTTTCTCGATTTCATCGCCGTTTTCGACGAAATAATTTACTGTCCTTCTTCTTACTCTAATCACTCCTGTCAATCAAGTTGAAATAATTAAAACTTTAAAATAATTATGACTAAGGAACTCTTCTGCAGTATCAAGCAATCCCAACTAGAAATTAGAGAAAGTATATTCTGCATTCGAATGTCGATGGATTATGTAGAACATGCCTCAACTGAAATCAAACATCCATTACATTATTTCGGTTTTCCAAGTACTCGCGTATCTAGGCAACACAGCAGACACAATCAAGCGACCACTATAAATCTGTAAGAAACAGTTAAAAATGATAACTTGGTTGAAACAATTTTCTCCCCGTATAAATTCGAAATTCCACCTGTCCTANAATACGTAAGAACGCCACTTTATTTTGAAAGACAGGACAGTCGCTCACATCTTGCCAGATATAATATTAACAGACAAATCTAAACGAGAAACATTTTTTTGATCGATCTGCTTCTTCCACAAACAAATTAAAGAAAGTAAATCAAATAAGAATTTAAAAAATAATACAAAATTTCCCTAATTAGAAATGTTCTTTGAGTAATGCAGATATCTGCAATATTACAAACATGCCTCCTAACATGAAAAAAATTCCTTAGTCTCGATAATGATAAAATTTTACTTCCTGCTTAGCGTACAAGCGTAGTAACGCACACTAATTATTTGTTTGAACAGAAAAAATACATTTGCAAAACAACAAGAACAATAATAATAATAAAAATGATAATAATAATAATCAGAGGTCGATGTCTGTGGCAATCAGCCGGGTTTTCTTTCCTTCCTAAAAGGAGTCTATTGCGGTACTGCTTCCACTTACTTGTATCGCATCTGTTTTCTTTTCTGCTTCTCTTGGCAATCTCTTGTTTGTTTCGACCTCGAAGCGATTAGGTTTCGAAAGCTTAGGGAGTTCTTCTTCAGTTTCCGTCTATTCTCTTCTAATCTATTCAATCTAACTGGCCCAAAGTGTTTTGCAGTTTGAACTACCTGCAACCACTAGGGCCGGTCGCATACGACAACGCTTGGAATGGACAAACCAAATGAATGTGGATGACATACGTTGCTACATGCGAAGTACCAAATCTAAAACAAAGATGCAGAAGATTCGAAAAGAAGAGTGATCATTTGTATCTTTTAGTACCTAAATTATGAATTAGTTCATGGATGTTTGCGGNCACTAATACATTTTCATGGCAAACTTGCCATCTCCTTCAGGTTGATCTTTATATTCAAGAGTATCTGATTACCCGGCGTTGCTTCAAATTGTTTTTATTTGTTCCGCAAACGAACCCACTCACCGGAATTCAACCAGATCGAAAATTTACATCCAAGTCAAGTCACAGCGGCGGCATCTGCACCTTTTTATTAAAGCGTCTTTTCAATATGAACCATTCGCCAGATTTTTATAGTTTAAAGATGCATTAAAAATTTTCTTAAATTCATAAAACTATAAATGTATTGGATTCAATGATGACGAAAATTTTTTCTTTTTTTAAAAAATTAAATATTGTAACTCTCTTATATTTAATCACTAATTTTTGATAATGTAAGAAAGCTTTTGTAGAAACACACATGCAGTTGCAGCCTATTTGTGAAACTGTTTGACGCCAAGAATAATACCGTTTATACTTGTCAACAATAACCGTTTACACAACGTTAGCAAAGGTACGTAATTAATTTTATCGGATTTATCGACGAAATCATTTTTATCTCTCTTTTTACGCTAATCTCTCCAANAAATTATTCTATAATTTTGGTTTAATCTCATTTTCTTTCCTATTTGAGTGTAGAAAATCATAAAAAGATGACCTTTGAACTCATTCCGTTCAAAACGATAATAGTAGATAATACTGGGAAGAATGCAAGAAACAGATGTTGGAAGATTTTCTTTCCGAACAATAGCTTCTTGCATTGAGTTATCCGCAGAAGTGCTAGAAACATTGTCTTCCAATTGACGTATATTCCAGAACAAAATAAAGGAGTTATAGTAAAGATAAATATGAAGGTAAGAAAGAAATATATACATACCTTCCTCAACTTTTGAAATTGAAGCAAACAATATCTTTGACCGGATTTATTATTTTATTGTTAACGCAAATTCTTGATCCATCGCATGCTGGCTCCTNAGTGACGATAAATATGAAGGTAAGAAATTGGTATATACATACCTTCCTCAACTTTTGAAATTGAAGCAAATATTAATATCTTTGACAGGATTTATTATTTTATTGTTAATGCAAATTCTTGATCCATCGCATGCTGGCACCAGGATATATCTTTTGAATGCAGTTTAATAAATATATAATTATTGTTTCAGTAGATATTGTCTCTGTATAAGTGACCACTAAATATATAAAGAAAGAATGCGGCAACGATATTTCTGACGCAACGACAATCTGCCACCAGCGTGTGCGGTA
Organism: Laupala kohalensis; assembly: GCA_002313205.1. Taxonomy (NCBI): domain Eukaryota; kingdom Metazoa; phylum Arthropoda; class Insecta; order Orthoptera; family Trigonidiidae; genus Laupala; species Laupala kohalensis. Next base: position 39,686 of record NNCF01131731.1, on the reverse strand, counting down.
CATATGAACTCTATGATTGGAGAAAAAATAATAACTGAATGTATTATTACCAGATCAATATTTTTTTCGTCAGAATATGCATGCTAGCTTCTGGATAGAAACGAGACTAAAAAAATGTTTCTGTAATTACCATCACGCTATTGCATGTCGTAAAGAGATAGCACCTCCTCTCTATAGGTCCTTCGAAATTAGGGATATGTAAAGGTTATATAGAGCGTATATAAACATTGTTCATAGTAGGAGGAAGGATAAATATTTACATACGCTTTTATTTTTTTAAAAATTTCCAATTTGGATTTTTGTGTTNGTAAAGGTTATATAGAGTGTATATAAAAATTGTTCATGGTAGGAGGAAGGATAAATATTTATAATTGCTTTTATTTTCAAAAAATTTTCCAATTTGGATATTTGTTTTTCACATGGCTCTTTTCTTATAATCATACATTAATAAATTTGTATTAATTATACATTTGTATTTCACTTTCTTTTCGAACACGCAATCTTCCTTCTCTAAACGATTTGTTTATTTAAAAACACAAGACATCAACATTATGTCATAACCGTAAGTTTTCTGGATCATTCCGTGGGTCTGATTCGCAAGATTTTCGTGGAGTTAGGAAAATTAAAATATGTGGCGTAGTTCGATTAATTGGTTTACAAAGAAACGTCGTGAGGTCCTTTTCAGGTGTGTTTTAGAATACGAAAATGGTAAAAAGGAAATGACGTTGACCCCCACAAATAAAGATAGTGAGACCCCATTACAACATTCCACACCATTACGTACTAAAACAATCTAGCTCCACTACGAAACTACGTGTTGTTTTTGATGGAAGTGCCTCTCCTCAAGACGGCCTCTCCATCAACGATCAATTACATACGGGTCCTTCGGTGCAAAACGATCTTTATGACGTAATGATTATATTTCGTACCTTCCCCATTGCACTGAGTGCCGACATAGAAAAATTCTACAGACAAATACTGATTGCTAAAAAACAACGTGATTTTTAAAGAATTATATGGCGTCAGGATCCATAACATAAACCTAAATCTTTTACTCTAAAAACTGTCACATACGGACTAGCCCCGAGTGCCTATCTTTCATGTAGAACTATACTTCAACTACTGAAGGAAGAAGGTCAACTTTTTCCAGGNGACGACCACTGCACAGGTGCACACTCCGTCGCTGAAGCTTATCAGTTAAGATCCGAGATAACAGAACTTCTCGCAAAGGGAGGTTTTCCTATAAGGAAGTGAGCTAGTAATTCTAAAAGTATTATCAGTAACTTATCGGACGAGGAAAGATCCTCCGAAATAGATCTTAATTTGAATTCCCAAGATGATTTTAAAATATTGGGAATGTACTGGAATGTAAAAACGGATTCTTTTTAATTCAGAATTATGAATACGAAACAAAACATATAGTCTAAACGTCTCATAGTAAGCAAAATCTGTTCGCTCTTTGATTCCATGGGACTACTTTCTCCCGTTGTGTTAACTGCCAAAACATATGTACAAAGACTATGGATTGACTAAATCTCGCNGCAACTACCTCCAACTTGAAATTTCGAGGCATCTTGATTACATTTTTATCAAAAATATACAAAGGATTATTTTCAGAAATACATGTTACGTAATTATCATTAGTAGTCTGTCCAAAATTATCTACTTAATTCCTAAGGCAAACTGTTGTAAGAAGACACTGAATATAAATATTCCACAAATTTAAAAGACTAGGAGAATATAGAAATTCTCCATCGCTCCGAAATTTAAAACTTATCACAGTGTTTCTATAACCCTTACACACAAATCGACAGACTTGTATGTAGCTGAAATCAGGTTAGTGAGTATAATTATCAGCAGGAGCAAAGTCTACATCACTAGAACTCATAAAATTAAATTTTATACTGTATGCATTTGCATAAACCTCCCAAAAGGCAACAGAATGATTAAAATTAGGACACCAAAGCCATGTAGTCATCAGAGAAAATGTTTTGAATATTATTGTCATTGATATCTACAATCAAACACAAACCTTTATGATTACGTAATGTATCGTTGCACTGACTCTTAACAAAATCACACATCGCAAATGCACTTTCACAACCATCGATAGAAATTATTCCCGGATGAAATTTGAGCTGGAAATTATTTCCATACCAAGATAATTCATATCAACTGCGTCATTAATGACATCCTCATGATCAAATGAATCAAATCTCTAACTAACACCCTCAGTATCAACAAACTCACTTTCCGTGTTTAACTCAGTACTAGAAACGATTGTATATTTATTTAGCACATCTATAGAATAATTTACATTTAAGATTGGAGAGATTTTCATATCATCTCCCCGAAAGGTATTTCATTTAGCTGATACATTATGACAATTTGACTCAGACCTGATATCATTATTATTATGAATATCATTGTTTTGTGATTCACAGGTTTCGATTAACGTCTCACAATCTCGTCGATCTTCAACGAAATCATTTACAGAAACTTCAAGTACGTTCGGCGACAACACCAATTTGTCAGCAGATAAAATTAAATTATTTTCAATTTTATTATCCGCATTTGGAGTGAGCTTGCGTTCATAGACTGATTCAGTGGCTTCATTACGCGCAATGTCCCGCGGCATTACAGCGTTAGTACTCTCGGTAACAACAGTTGTGTCATTATGAGCACTCTTAAGCGGAGCTGCCGTCCTATTCCCTAGTTTGTAATATCTTACAACCGAACTACAGCGACCTGAGTGACAATTCTCACAACTTCGCCCTTTACCATGGCGATTTCTAAGGAAATGTTCGCAACCGACAAACACACCGGTTCCACTTCTAGTGGTTGCGACAGCATCACGCCCGTAAACAACGATTTTACCACGTGGTTCTCTGATATTAATTCAATTGAGGAACCGCTATCTGTCCAGATATCCATATCCTGTCCCTTTATTTTACCACCCGAAATAAAAGGATTCCTAGCGCATGGGCCCAGCTCTCTTAGATTTTGAATAACCTCCGCCTGCGAAAGTCTTTCACTCTTCTGAGGACAGTTAAAGGACAAGTGGTCAGATGCTCGACACACAAAGCACCTTCTTACATACGCCTGTTTGAACGTGATTTGTTTTTCTTCAGTTTGCGGTAATGACCTTTTACTCAAAACAATTAACCTTCTCTCCTTATTGTTTTCGCTACGATTTTCGGTCCGGTCCGTTCGAGTTTGTTCGCGAGGTCTTCCTCCATTCAAAGAACTATTCTGAAACGACTGGTTGACCACTTTAAGCGGTTTACGCATCTCTGATCTGACCAACTCTGCTTCCTCTAATTTTCACTCGAATTCTTTAGATTGCTTCTTTTTACTCCAATTTTCTAGGAAATGCTCTTTTATATTGGGATGAGTTTTCCTTTTTAATTGATCCGAGATCAATGAATTTTTGAGTTGTTCGAAATCATCCACTTGGACTCCTTCTATCAATCCCGAAAGATATGACGCCAAACTATATCGCACATATTTCCAACTCTCGTTCTCTTCTTTCTTACACAAAAAGAACAAAATTCTAAAATGTTGAACCATTTATACGTTTCCGAAAGTTATCACATAACGTCTCCACGTGCTAATTAATGAAGAGAAATATATGTTTGGCAAATATATAGTTTTTTGTAAAACATTGAAAAAATCTATATTTTATATCTTTTAAAATTACTCTATGATTTTGGCTTGATCTCGTTTTCTTTCAAATTCCAATGTAAGGAGACATAAAAAAGTGACTTTTAAACGGTCAAAACAAATATAGTAGTATATACTACGAAGATAGCAAGGAACATATATTGGAAAATTTTCTTTCGCAAACCATAAAATAGTTTCTTGTATTGTGTTATCTGCAATAGTTCTAGAAACTTTGACTCCAAATTTGGGTATATTACAAACTAATTAAGGACATATTAAGAAGATAAATATAAAGGTAAGTAAGAAGTATGTACATACTTCTCTCAAATTCAGCATTTCTCAACTTTTCGTACTCTCTTTCTTCTTCTTTTAAATTTAATACAAATATAAAGGTCTCTGTCTGGATTTATTATTATATTTTTAATGGTAATACACGATCCATCTAAATGCTGCCACTAGGATAAAACTATAAAAAGCAGTATAATAAAGATTTTACTATTGCATCAGTAGATATTGTTTCTGTATGAGGGACAACGAAATGTACAAAGAGAGGATGTGGCAACGATAATTCTGGGGCAGCAAAAATCTGTCCTCAGTGTGTGCGGAACATATGAACGCTGTGTCCTATTCGACAGTTCTACAGTATATCGGGTTGTGCTAACTCCATCCACCAACCTTTTTAAAAGTTTGTTGTAAATTTATTGATATATTCTGGATTGCAGAAATAATATCAACTTATTGTACATGTACCGGATAAATAACGTTTTCTCGTGAGATTATGCGTGATAGCATGTGGATGGGCACGTCATTGTAAAGAGCAAAACAAAAATATCTAATTACTGTCACGCTATTGCATGTCATAGAGAGATTTACATCTCTACATCATAGGTCCTTTGAAGTAGGATGTAAATAAGGATATGTGAATGGGAAAATATAACGTTTATAAAAATTGTTCTTTTTTCGGAATAGGGTTGAATATTCATAATAGTTTTTATTTTCAAAAATCACTACATAATAAAAATTATTAAAATAGTTTCGTTTTGCAAATTTTTGGATATTACTCCTCACATTTATACAAGCGAATTTTACTTTTTGTTTCTTACACATTCCTGGTTTCTTAGGATGAGAGGGTAATAAGTCATTTTGACTTCAATTTTCGTCGTGAAGACGCTCTCATCCTTCTCGAAACGAATTTTGTCACTCAATTGCACAACACACTCGCATGATATTATATCCGTAACCCTTCTTAATCATACCAAGTGTATCACCTGAGTGTTTATAGAGTTTAAAAGCGAAATTGAATCGTTTGGCGTAGTTCGATTATTCGATTTACATCGTAACGTCATGAGGTTAATTTACTGACGTTCTAATAAACATTATTAGGCTTTTACCGCACAAATTTTCAGAAATTGTTTTAGTTTTATGCAGTTAGTTTTAAACAAAAGTTAAGGAACACTCTTAAAAATCAAATCAATATAGATCCCTTTTTTGCTAAACTAAAACTTCATCAAGCAATACATGTTTAATCCAATAGCCATTATACATACTGTTCTAAAATTGAAACAAAAAGAAATTCTTTATATTATATACTTATAAATAAATTAAATCCCTATTTACCACCTTCATCGTCTCATTCGTACACCACACATTCATACCACAAAAACAGATCAATACATGCCTTAACACACAATATACACTTAACCAATGCTAAGTGATGTAAAGTACACCCGCTATTGCGTGTACTCTGCTCCCCTTTCCATGTTATTATGGTGACTCGTGTGGCTCAACTTTTGTTTAACAATATAGTCACGCCCGTATCTTAAGATGCTGTCATCCCAGTTAGTCAACCATAGGGTGCTACAGTACACTACCATAACTGTAAAAAATATAATATATATTTACAATTATAAATGCAAAATGATATTATATTTTACCTGCATTTCCTTTTTCCCCTTATCATACTATATTATCTTTACTCTTATGCTGTTCATATATTTAGCATAATATATTGTTTTTACGTTATATCACTTGTTATTAATTCTATTAATAAATGTAAACGAAAGTTTCAGTGCACGAAACGTCAGAGAGAATGCCCCTTTTTTGTTCGTGACGGTTTAGTGTATAGTGTGTGTAAATGCATAGACAGATCTATATTGCTAAGTGGATGAATTAGTAGAGTAGGTTAGGGATGATGTAGGTGGTTAATCCTATCATTAGAGGTCGCAAGAATATACAGGAAAGCGTATGCATGGCATTGCTACGCCCTATGTCCATTTTAAACAATTTTTAATACAAACACTTAACTTATTGAAAATAATTTCATGTTTTTTTTAAATATACTAACATGTTACTGAAATGTACTTCATAATAAGAAAACACACTTAACTACTGCAAACAAATGAATTGTTTATAAAGTTTAAAAATTATTAAAAATAACCAAGGTGAGTCATCATTCATAAAACGATTTAATCAAGCACTAATATTACATTTACTTCAATTGGAAAACATGAGAAAAGCAACAATTCTAAAAACAAGATTCGCAAATTTACCGTATTCTTCAGTTTAACACATTGATATTGCTATTCTTAATAGCCTATACATCTTACAGGTAAGATTTACATATCATATTATGTACTGTTGTCCTTACTTCTTGCATTTTCTAATTTAAATATACAAGAACTGATTTCCTGTAATTGTTGCAAAGACAATAATTTCACGTATTTCTCACTGTTGTTGCATTTTGACAGGTTAGTTAAATCTATAGAACTCCTCATCTTTTAATTGTTTTTGTTTGCTTTAAAAGATAGAGATGTGCCTACTGACGTTTAGTTCAGATTTCAACATTACTTCTGCCAAATCCTGTCTTAAGGCAAAAAAATCTTTCAAAAATGAGCGTCTTTTGATGTGAAAACTTTTATCTTATAGGTAATATCAGACTTGCTTTGTTTGATAAATCCTAAAATAGTGACTTGTTTCTACAGCATGCTGGAAAAAATATCGATTATAACATATGTAGCAAAATCTTTTACAACATTCGCTCTAAATGTCCACATGTTTTTTTTTTGAAAAGGTTTATGTGATATCACCACTAATTAGTTCCATCCCTAAATAGCATATGCGTATTTAACATGTATATTTGGCGACATTTTTGGGGACATATAGTAGAAAATCTGTACAGGTTTTCGGTGGCCTTGCATATGCATTGACATGTAGTGACATATATTTTCAACTTTTATACAAACCATTGCATCAAATCTACTAAAAATTTGTGAGTCGCTTCCGAAACAATACAAGAGAGAATACAAAAAAAAGGGTTAAGTCAGGTTCATGTGGAATGAAATATTAATGGAAAAATTACTACTGGGTCTCCGACGCCCTACTAATGCTTCGCAGAGTTAAAGACGATTTAATACATGTATAAGGACTTCATGTTAAACTTTTTTTGTTAATTATGATGTTGGTATTAATGTATGTATTATGGAAATTCTAAGAACTATACATTGCTATGTGCATTCAGTTCTGAGGAAGAAAATTTTTCGTAACGTCGGCGACTACACGCTAATTTTATTTTATTAATCGAAACTCGTTAATTTTTTTATTGCTATAATAAAGGTATAAGTACCACACATCGTGTATTAAAATTTTTAGAAATTATTAAAATTCACATGTATTTTTTTACATTTTTTGGTGATATACTTAAAAGGTTTAATTTTTTTGAGTCTTCTTAGACATAGGCACTGCCTTCTAGGAAATTATCACTCAAAAAGTCCTTTCATTCAAAGTAAAATAAGGTATGGAACACGTGGTTAATTTATTGTAAGTTAAATAACAACGCATAAAACACACAGAGACCGTTATTTAACCATCTGTATAAGTGAGAAATGCAGGTCTACATTTTATTGACACCGTGTGTATAGTATGTTTCAAGAATTCTAAAAAAATTCTAAAATAAAAACATAGAAAAAAGGAATGAGAGATACCTACCATAATAAAAGCACATAATAGAGATCACTTAATGACATCTTTCTTCTAGAAACATTCATATTCGCTGTGTGTTGAAAAGTCCCACCATTCTGAATTGTGTAATTATCTTTACTGTCTTTGCTAATTTTTTGCCAGAGTCCGGACTGCACTATTTGTTGAATCAATCTGTAGATTTTACCCGAAAATTGAATGTCTTTTCTTAACACAAGTGCTGTGTAGGCAGGTTGAAGTAGACATTGGGGAACTTGACGGAATCCCTTTCTCCCATCTATCTGATACTTCGGTAACCTGGAGTGCAAATCACTGTAAGAGTGTAGTGTTGATTGATGTTTGTATATCGGTGTACGAACGCTTATTCTAAATACAATTTTTATAAGTTAAATATTTATCAGCTTCTTTTTATTGTTATCTAAACATTTGCAAAATCTTAATCGAAGACTTACGTATGCTCTTTTATAAAATGTCATTTTGTTGATAGAATAAGTTCAATTTTATATCNTTCGGGCTCATGATCGGAATTGAATGAATGTTCCCTTGTTTGCTTCCGAAGAGTAAATTAGTTCATTATCCTCAACGTGGTCACACGCAATTTGTTCGGTTTTTTTCGACTAAATTATTTGAATATATTGTAACATAACTTAAATGATACATTTTATTTCATATTATAATTTTTCATATTCATATTTCATAGTCAATTTCATATTTTAATTATGAGGAAACCTTAACTTGTTGTCGGAAGGTCTCATTTAACAGAATTATTTCATTATTAACCTTATTTACAATGGTTTCAATTCAATTGTGTTTTACACGAGTGATGTTGCCATCAAATATATCTCTTATATTTCACGTTTTCTAGAAGAAAGGTGATGAAGCATGTACTAAGAACTATAAGCAAAAGAAAAATGCATGATTGAGATCAAACATTAACAACTGAGTCATAGAAATATTTTTCCCTTAAATAATAACAAATTATTTTTTACTGTGTTCTGCGAATTTTTGTCGAAGTTTTGAATTCATTATTCTATAATAAATTTTTCTGATATTCTGATAACATTGACAATATTTTCGCAGAGCAACCAAACAATATGAAGTTGGAAAAAACACACCTTGTAACTTGTTAAATTGGTTTTATTTTCACTATTAGCGAATTAGAATTCTAGAGGAAAATTAACGTAAGATTTAAACGTTAACACATCTAATTTTTCTCTTCAGTTATATTTCAGATGCGTCTTTTTAAAACCTGGTGATGTGATAACGAAAAGGTTTACATTTCTTGTTCACTTGTGGAACATTATCCGGATATGTTATATTATATATCCACGTTCAAGAAAACAATTCTATCTACTGCAGCCATAATATCTTGTAAAGTTTGAATTTAACGTTGGTATACCGCGACTGACAATTCACTGGTCATATTACCCAAAGAAACATTTACATTTTAATACAACGGAATGATAAAGTCGCCCAAAAATATGCAAATCTTGATTTTCGTATTGCAAATGTATCATTAATACAAAATTGAATTATTTTTATGAAGATGAAGGTCAAACCCGTCAATAAATTATTTCGAATCTCAGTACCGAGAAAGTTTACAGAATCGAAAAAGATTATTACGATTAATGACAAAATATATATTTCTCTTGAGAATATATTCATAGTAAGTTCCGTAAAAGATAGAGGAAATACTCTC
>NNCF01131731.1:0-25205 GCA_002313205.1 Laupala kohalensis | reverse complement strand
TTCCGCTATTTTGTCCGATTTCAATGTAACTAAGTGTCTATCGAAGTACTAAAATATGACATAAAACGTTTATTTAAATGTTGATCCTAGAACCACCAGGAGATTGCTATTGCATGATCTTTTTTTTTAGATAGAAGAATAAACTATTATCCACAAACTCGACAAATAAAATTTAGATCTTGTAATGTTAACATTTGAATCAAGGAGACTGAATACTGGTGTAGAAACTTAATGGAGAGAGGATATGTACAAAAAACGTCGTCAGTTGGGAAGTACCATTCCGTTATTAGCGCCATCACACGGTGACATTGTATGTATTTTAATTGGTTTAAAAAGATCCGATTCTTTCAATATTACTCGTGTATAAATTTTTACGTTCATATTTTCCACGCAGCAAAGTATAACCACTTCACGGTTGAGGACTAATACCTTTGGCGTATTTTTACACCCTTGTGTAAATTTAATAAGTGCCTTGCGCATGTTTTGGGGACAACTGTTCGTATAGTAAAACACACACGATTACAAAACTAAAAGTGACACTGTTTAAACTGCGATCAATTCTACTGCTGTATCTAGAGGTATGATTGTAAATAAACAAATAACATCCATTCAATAGTATCTAGATTCGTCTCTTCAAATCTTCTTCTTTTAGTTATACATTAAAAGAATTTGATCGTGCACAAAACGCAACAGTGCATGCTCTTTACTTATTGAGGGTTGTGCCTCAGTGTGAGCGAAGGTTGGGATGGATCTTTATTGCTTAGTAGATGAAGCTGTGGTGTAGGTGATAACAGAATGCTCTTTACTTATTGAGGGTTGTGCCTCAGTGTGAGTGAAGGTTTGGATGGATCTTTATTGCTTAGTAGATGAAGCTGTGGTGTAGATGATAACAGAGGTTTTAATACGTGTATAAACAATTTAATGTTAAATTTTTTACTTTGGTTTTTGATAGAAATAGAATAGTATCTAAAATTGACATTGTATAAATCATGAATTAATTTATTTTTTCATCTCCGAGAAACGAAACTTTAGCGAATACTCACTAGTTTCATTTTACTGATCTAAATTCGCAATTTATCAACCCTTTAAAAATGGGGTCCAGAACTACACATCGTATTATAGAAATGTTTAGAATTTATTAAACTCCCAATTGAAATTCTTATATAGTTTTTTGTAATATATATAGAGGTTTCATGGTTTTGTGTCTTCTTAGTCATAGATCTAGGCTTCAGTGAAACTATAACACAATAAGTCTTAACATTAAAAGTAGGATTGTGCATCGTACAGGTGGCTAAAAATTTGTAAATTGATTAACAATAGCCGTAAACAGCAGTAACCGTCGTCCAACCCTCTGTCTACGTACGTGCAGCAGTCCTACCACACATGCCGGACACTGTGTGTATATTATGGTTCAAAAATGCCGAAATAAAAACAACGAAGAAAAAAATGAGAGAAAACAAAGAAAATGGGAACGCGTAATAAAGATCACGTACTGACAACTTTCGTCTAGTAACATTCATATTCACTGAAACATCATACCATTCTCTATAGCGTTATTATATTTCACTATCTATTTTCCCAAAGTGCGGACTGCACTATTTGTTAAATCAATATCTAGAGTTTTCCGGAATATGGAATGTCCTTTCTCAAGGTAAATGCTGGATAGGGAGGATTACGGACACAATAAAGGAACTTGACGGTGTGTGTTTCTTCCATCTATATTATACCTCGCTAAATTGAAGTGAAAATCACAGAGAGAGCTCAAACTAACTATACCGATCGTTTCTGCGCGTACGATTTTATTTATCATCTAAATCCTTTTCCATTAGAAAGTGGTACACATTCCTTTTCTATTTTATGGCCAATTTCTATATAATATTTCTTACAATATGTCTCAACATAAGAATAGAAAATACCTATTTTATCAGTTACCCTCATCCTTTCTAAGAGTGTTCGAACTTGACGATAAAATTTCACAAGCAATATTTGATTAGTCGTATTGCTAATGAATATATTTAGTGTTATATTGCTTTAAACCGATATTGTTTCCCATAAATAAGCAAACCGCGATTCTCGGATGGAAAAGTTCTCCGTTATTAAAAATTTCAGTGTTCTTATAACGATGGATACAATACATGTCAGTGAATAATTACGGTCATTTGCTTCCAGGAATATTACAAAAAAGTTATGACAGTAATGGAATAAAATATGTAATTTTATTTTGTTAAAAACATTGATAAAGTTTAAGAAAGTAGATGAGCTCTTCTCACTGTTATACAGAGGTTATCATTAGTATGAGAAAAAGAGAATTCTATAATCATGTCTGCTACATCAGAGCAATGTCGTGTTTAAGAAGCGTTAGGGAGTCGTTTTCAAATGATCTTTGATTTTCTTTCGACACACACTGTGTCTCGCAGTCGAGGACTTCGTTGGACCAATTCCTTTGTCAGAGGAACATTTCCATTATCGCTTACAGGTTTCTTTTGAAGATTCATTATTTCGTACTTCCACGTCTTACTTACATATCGAAACGTCTTCAGTACAGACGGATAATTTATCGGAACCTATTGTTTCAATTTCAGACAACTGTAGATGTTTGAATGGGAACTAATGATGAGACGAGTCCATTAGTGCTTTCAATTTGATTACTTCCGACTACAAAGAGCCGAGTGTAATCTGACCACAGAGAAGAAGTGCTAAGCGCATGTAATAAAAAGACACTTCCTTTTACGTCATATACTCTCTTATCTTTGTCACCCAATAGGAGAAGCAAAACAGATGCATCACCGACACGTGGCCCATATTTAGGACCGTCTACCAAAGCAGCTCCGAGACGAAGAATCTCCGTCCGCACAAACGTTGGTTCTTTTGGAGCAGTCCTGAAGTGACGTGTATCAATATGAGAATCCACAATCTCCATGTGAATGAGGTTTGGTGTAATTTTTGTTTCCAAATGGGGAGGAAGAAGATGCTGCAGATGTGAATAACCGGAGTTCAAGATGCAGCAAACCAAGAAAGCACGTCCAATAATCGTGTTGAAGATATCTCTTGCGGTCATTATCTGAAAAAATAATCTTCTAAAAATCTCTATTAATTTTATGAGTTATAATAAAATATATATCAATTACATTGAGTTCCTTATAATTATTAAATGGATTTTTTGGTTTTATTCTATATTTCAATATTTAAATATTAGGTAAAATCATCAAGCATATCTCGTTATCATAATTTTTTTAATCATGTACTTATGTGTAGGCACTAATTGTTATTAACCGTGTACTTATAGGTATATGTTTGCATTTTTTCGTGTTAACGTCTCTGATTGTTTTGGTGAAATTCAAAATATGGATCTCTATAAAGAAATCATGATATCATTAGCTATCTGTAATCTGTAGTACTATGGGACATTAGAAAACATATTTAGTTTCTAGGAAAAACATTTTCATTGCTATTTTTCAATACACAATCTGTCAAAGCCGTTATTTTCTAATATATTTCTTGCGTTAGTTTAATAATTCAAAAATGTTCAATTTTCTCGAATCAAACAGAGAAAAACGTTTCGTGAAAAACTCTAAAAACAGTTGTTAGAATCTAACTAATCGTTTAAGAGAACTAAACAGTTAACTTTGTACAATGTTCCTAAAAACAGAAGGTACTTAAAAATTACATATACACAGAGCAAGACTCGTCCTTAATTGGTCAAGATCGCGGTCTCGGGTGCCACTCAGCACTTGAAACCGAGTAGGCGAGGAGTGGACCTCTTAGGCAAGATCCTAGCTTGCCGCCCCAACGTTACCAGTCGGATTGACCCCCGACCGGCAGGTGTGCCTTTCGGGTTCCATACCCGATCCTGCGAACGCGGGTAAAGGATAGGACCGTGGGAGGAGTGGGTGATGTTCCTGTAAGGGATGTCGGTCGTTACTCGTTACCATGGCTGCTAGGTGAACTTGGCTATCAACGAGTAGAGAACTCCGTGTAGAGGGGGCCTCGACGAACCCTACGTAAAGGGGGCTGCACTGTGTTTCACCACCTTCAGTGTACTACTACTGGAACTCGTAACCTGCCCAGATCCTAGATACCCTGGGCAAATGGAAAGGAAGTTTCGGACAGATGGAAGAGACAAACTAGTTGCGTCTCGAACTGTTACCCGTCACAGTTTGGGATCCAGTAAGGCTTCTGGATTCCGACACACGAAGAGAGGGTCCGCCCTCGAACACAGCTAAGTGTCTGAAGGGAGAGCACTTAATTGAGCCAACCCGGATTAAGTTAGCAACCGTTCGGTGGACCACTGGACGAACGGACAAACCCCACCACCCCGTACCCAATCTCCTTAGATAGAGCAACGGATCGGATTCTGGGGATTATACGAAGTGGTAGAGAACAAGACTTGTCCTTGCACTCTCGAGTGTCACTCAGCACTTTAATCGAGTAGACAGGGAAGGGGCATTGAGCCCCCAGATTAAGGATTATCTGACGTCCCTTAAATGGGTTGGACTCTGTCGGGCAGTAGGTTCCATATCCGTGGTACGGGAAGGAAGTTTAGGCTTCTGATCGGTGAGAAGGATTGCTGCTCGGCTACTACCTGTGCATAAAGTAGTAGGAATACGAAAGCTAGACATGTTCCCGTCAACCAGTGCGCGACTGGTAGGTCACCTGTAACCCAAAATCCCAGCCTAAGTATCAGGCGAGTAGGTTGACCGGCTGAGTCGGCAGTCTCCGACACTCGACGGACCTGGTGGGTGCTCTTGGAATCACATTGTGGTCCCAAGATGTCACCGGTAGACACACGGGGAAGTCTAAAAAGATAAAAGGCAAACGACCTACAAAAAAGTGACTGATCTTTATATAAATTAGCAGTGCGACCACCGTCTGGATAAAATAGTTCCATTCTGCGAACTAAGGTGCAAGACCCGTGTTAACACGAAACATTATAGAGCACAAGAACATGTCCTAAAAATACGTAGGAACGCTACTTTGTTCCGAAAGAAGCAAAACATTCCAGACCGGACAGTAGCTCACATCTTGCCGGATATAATTTTAATAGACAAATCTAAACGAGAAACATTTTTTTTATCGATCTGCTTCTTGCACAAAAAATTTAAGAAGGCAAATCTAATAATAACTAATAAATAATAATTATAAATACATTTGCAAAACAACAACATGAACAATAATAATAATAATAATAATATCAATAATAATAATGATAATAATAATAATAATGATGATAATAATAATAATAAAAATAATAATAAAGGCGTAGGGATGTGGTGACCCCATCGCCGTGCAGTCGCCCTCAGAGGTGTCTGTGGCAATCAGCCGGGTTTTCTTTCCTTCCTAAATAGAGTCTATTGCGGTACTGCTTCCACTTACTTGTATCGCATCTGTTTTCTTTTCTGCTTCTCTTGGCAATCTCTTGTTTGTTTCGACCTCGAAGCGATTAGTTTTCGAAAGCTTAGGGAGTTCCTTTTCAGTTTCCGTCTATTCTCTTCTAATCTATTCAATCTAACTGGCCCAAAGTGTTTTGCAGGTTGAACTACCTGCAACCACTAGGGTCGGTCGCATACGACAACGCTTGGAATGGACAAACAAAATGAATGAGGATGTCATACGTTGCTTCATGCGAAGTANAGAAGATTCGAACAGAAGTGTGATTATTTGTTTCTTTTAGTACCTAATTTATCAATTAGTTCACGGACGGGCGCGGATAAAATTATAAATTATATCTCTGAAATTGAAATACAGAAAAATTACCACAGACAAAATATGTAATATATGAATGTAATTTTTATCCATGGTAATTTTGGCGTCCTATTGTAACATTAATTACAAGTTATGGATTCGTGAATTGTAACATAAAATTGGATGATAATATGCAGTAAAAATATCCAAATTTGTTTGAAGTTTTTTAAGACGATTTAAAGGGGAGTTTTTTATATATTTTGTTCCAAAATTTGCTGCATTAGATTCATAAACATTTAAACACTCACTAATACTTACATTTCCATGGCAAACTTACCATCTCCTTCAGGAACGTCAATCTGTTGATCATCATATTCAAGAGTATCTGATTATTTGACGTTGCTTCAAATTGTCTTTATTTGTTCCGCAAACGAACCCACTCACCGGAATCCACCCAGATCGAAATATTACATCCGAGTCAAGACACAGCGGCAGCACTTGCACCATTTTATTAAAACGACTTTTGAATATGAACCATTCGCTAAATTTTTATGGTTCAAAGATGCGTTAAAAAATTTCTTACATTCATAAAACTAAAAATGTATTGGATTTAATGATGACTAATTTTTTTTGTTAAAAAAAATAATATTGTAACTTTCTTATTTTTAATCACAAATTTTTGATAATGTAAGAAAGCATTTGTAGATACACATATGCAGTTGCAGCCTATCTGTGAAACTGATTGACGCGAAGAATAATACCGTTTATACTTGTCAACTATAACCGTATACCCAACGTAAGCAAAAGTACGTAATTAATTTTTTCTGTTTTATCTACGAAATCATTTTTATCTCTCTTTTTACGCTAATCTTTCTAATCAAATTAGTCAAAATAATGAAAACTTTAATTTGTTTTTGACTAAGCAACTTCTCTGCAGACATGGAAACGTCTCAATTGCTGTAACATCACACCATAAAAACCCTGATGCGATGTTAGTATATTTTGGTAGAATCGTGATTCACTCATATATACCACAACCCTTATGGTATAGATCGTTGCCACCAGCTCGGTTTCCCGAGCGATAAAACACATGTGTAATAACAATAAATAATGGCCTAATACAAATCAAGAAGGAATCTGAATATACTAATGCAGACAAACTTCCAAAATCATTAATACATATAAAAATCTGTTATTACACAAGTAATGCTCCCGGAAAGCATTAACTACACGTAGATAAATTTAGTTGAAAGCAACTAAATAGTGAAAACCCTCTAGGTTATAGGAATTACAAGTTGTTTTACCCAACAACAAACTGTTTCAAGTTACGACATTCCTACTAGTAAACAGTTTACCAAGACTACCGCAGCAGTTATATGATTTATCAAATCCCTTCGACCGATGCTAGCCAGGTCACATTTCCCGTAACCTGCGAGCTTCTACACCCACGTAAAAAGTCCTTGAGGTTCTTCACTCCTCCCAATATATATTGAAGAGGAAGTCACGTGATCAGCAAATAACCACGCCGTCGATACAACACCTTGCAAGTACTTTTCTAGTTCACTCCTTCGGTTTCTAGGAACGCAGGGACTGCGCCGTGAAGAAGAACGGCTATCGGCGTCAATTAGGTGCCCGCAAGCACCCTTTTCAGAGTTTATCACAGTTTAACATTCGGCGAAGTACTATATTCACCGCGTCATAAAATTATATTTTCCTGACGTACATCAAAGTTCGATAGTGAGCCTCGCATAAGTCAACGTCGCAGGCCAAATTTTCCGACAACAATCGTATTTTCCTTAAGATGTGAAAGGTGTACGTTCATACAATACATCAATAACTGAAGAGTTTAAGGTGTGTCCCAAATTCGTCAACCTTCCGCATTAGCGCCGAGAGGCTACTTTCTGTAATCTTTCTTAACAGTGTCCGGCTTGTGAAATGCAAAGAAATATTGATATTTCACAAATCGCTAGAATGTCTTGGCGCCGACGTTACAGCTCCTCCCCTCTTCATCTCTCTTAGTGTCTGAGCCTTCAGTCACTGACACAAAAAAAATTATCACTGGTGCACTGTCACTTTGGTGATTACATCACACATCTTTACACACGCATAGCTGAAATAAATGACATAACAAAAACAAGGCTGCAAGCACCCATAACCACGACTAACAACTACAAGTCTCATGATTGCATAATTTTATATCAAATATTATAGCTACAAAATTCCCCATTTAAATAATAATACAAAATGAAAATTATTTTAAGTTCTCTCAACCATCATCCAATAATACAAAATTAGCAGTAATATACTTATTCCCTGCTCAATGCTTCACATTCCAATAATATTGACCTGTATCAAAATGATATCTCAATTTCAGTATTGCACATATGGTGCTTTCGATGACATCACATTCACGATTTAAATCCGACGAAGTAAGTACCTTTCCTTGAATCACCGTCTCTGGACTTAGTTCTAGATTAGGTACGAATCGATTCAATCTTATATACTCGATATACAACGGAATATCATTTTTCCGAACATCAACTAACTCCAATGTTTCAAAAATTCCGTGTCCAATAAATGCAAATAAAACATCGGAATGCTCTTACATACAAATCGACTGACTTGAATGTAGCTGAGATCTGGTTGGTGAGTATAATTATCAGCAGAAAAAGAAAATCTACATCACTAGAACTCATAATATTAAGTTTTATACAGTATGCATTTGCATTAACCTCCAAAAAGGAAACAGAATTAAAATTAAGAGACCAAAGCCATCTCTTAATGTCGTCAGAGGAAATATCTTGAATATCATTGTCATTGATATCTACACTTAAACACACCTTTTTATGGTTACGTAATGTATCGTTGCACTGATTCGTAACAAAATCACATATCGCAAATGTACTTTCACAACCATCAATAGAAATTATTCCCGGATGAAATGACTTCCAAACTATTTCCATACCAAGATAATTCATATCAAGTGCGTCATTAATAACATCCAAATGATCAAATGAATCAAATCTCTAACTAACACTCTCAGTATCAACAAACTCACTTTCCGTGTTTAACTCAGTACTAGAAAGTATTGTAGATTTATTTAGCACATCTATAGAATAATTTAGATATGAGACTGGAGAGATTTTCTTATCATCTCCCCGAAAGGTATTCCATTCAGCAGAATTATTATGACAATTTGACTCAGACCTGATATCATTATTAATATGAATATCAAAGTTTTGTGATTCACAGGTTTCGTTTAACGTCTCACAGTCTCGTCTATCTTCAACGAAATCATTTACAGAAACTTCAAGTACGTTCGGCGACAACTCCAATTTGTCATCAGAAAAAATTAAATTCTTTTCAATTTTATTTTCCGCAATCGGAATGTGCTTGCGTTTAGAAACTAATTCAGTGGCTTCATTAAGCGCAATGCTCCGCGGCATTACAGCGTTAGTTGTCTCGGTAACAACACTTGTGTCATTTTTAGCACTTTTGAGCAGAGCTTCCGTCTTATTCGCCAGTATGTAATATCCTAACTCGTGGCGAATTACACCGACCTGAGTGACTATTCTCACGACTCCGCCCTTTTCCATGGCCATTTATAAGGAAATGTTCTCAACCAACAAACACACAGGTTCCACCTCTAGTGGTTTTGACAGCATCACCTTAGCGCCCGTAAACAATGATTTTCCCACGTGGTTCTGTGATATTAAGTCAATTGAGGAACCGCTATCTCTCCAGATATCCATATCCTGTCCATTTATTTTATCACCCGAAATAAAAGGATTCTTACCGCACGGGTCTAGCTCTCTTAAATTTTGAATAACCTCTGTTACGTTTTGAATATCCTCCACCTACGCATGTATTTCAATATTCTGAGGGCAATTAAAGGACAAGTGGTCAGTTGCTCGTCACACATAGCACCTTGTAACGTACACATTTTTGAACGTGTTTTGTTTTTCTTCAGTTTGAGGTAGTGACTTTCTATTCGAATTCATTGACCTTCCTTCCTTATTGTTTTCGCTACGATTTTCGGTCCGCGCTGTTCGATTTTGTTCGCGAGGTCTTCCTCCATTCAAAGAACTATTCTGAAACGACTGGTTGACCACTTTAAGCGGTTTACGCATCTCTGATCTGAGCAACTCTGCTTCGTCCAATTTTCACTCGAATTCCTTAGACTGCTTATTTTACTCCAATTTTCTAGGAAATGCTCTTTTATAAGGGGATGAGTTTATCTTTTTAATTGATCCGTGATCAATGAATCTTTGAGTTTTTCGAATTCATCCACTTAGACTCCTTCTATCCACTCCGAAAGATATGATGCCAAACTATATCGCTCATCTTTCCAACTCTCGTTCTCTTCTTTCTTACACGAAAAGAACAAAATTCTAAATATTTGAACCATTTACACGTTTCTTTAAAGTTATCACATAACTTCTTCACGTGCTAATTAATGAAAAAAAATATATGCTAGGCAAATATAAAGTTTTTTGTAAAACTTTGAAAAAAAACTCTATATTTTACTTCTTTTAAAATTACTCTATGATTTTGGCTTTATCTCGTTTTCTTTCATATTCCAATGTAAGGAGACATAAAGAGGTTACTTCTAAAACAGACTCTTCTCGGTCAAAACAAATATAGTAGTATATACTAAAAAGATAGCAAGGAACATATATTGGAAAATTTTCTTTCGCAAACCATAAAATAGTTTCTTGTATTGTGTTACCTGCAATAGTTCTAGAAACTTTGACTCCAATTTTGGGTATATTACAAACTAATTAAGGACATATTAAGAAGATAAATATAAAGGTAAGTAAGAAGTATGTACATACTTCTCTCAAATTCAGCATTTCTCACCTTTTCGTACTCTCTTTCTTCTTCTTTTAAATTTAATACAAATATAAAGGTCTCTTTCTGGATTTATTATTATATTTTAATGGTAATACACGATCCATCTAAATGCTGCCACTAGGATAAAACTATAAAAAGCAGTATAATAAAGATTTTACTATTGCATCAGTAGATATTGTTTCTGTATGAGGGACAACGAAATGTACAAAGAGAGGATGTGGCAACGATAATTCTGGGGCAGAAAAAATCTGTCCTCAGTGTGTGCGGAACATATGAACGCTGTGTCCTATTCGACAGTTCTACAGTATATCGGGTTGTGCTAACTCCATCCACCAAACATTTTAAAAGTTTGTTGTAAATTTATTGATATGTTCTGGATTGCAGAAATAATATCAACTTATTGTACATGTACCGGATAAATAACGTTTTCTCGTCAGAATGTGCGTGATATGTGCATGTGGATGGGCACGTCATTGTAAAGAGCAAAACAAAAATATCTAATTACTGTCAAGCTATTGCATGTCATAGAGTGATTAACATCACTACATCATAGGTCCTTTGAAGTAGGATGTAAATAAGGATATGTGAATGGGAAAATATAACGTTTTTAAAAATTGTTCTTTTTTGGGAATAGGGTTGAATATTTATAATAGTTTTTATTTTCAAAAATCACTACATAATAAAAGTTATTAAAATAGTTTCGTTTTGCAAATTTTTGGATATTACTCCTCACATTTATACAAGCGAATTTTACTTTTTGTTTCATACACATTCCTGGTTTCATAGGATAAGAGGTTAATAAGTCATTTTGACTTCAATTTTCGTCGTGAAGACGCTCTCATCCTTCTCGAAACGAATTTTGTCACTCAATTGCACAACACACTCGCATGATATTATATCCGTAACCCTTCTTTATCATACCAAGTGTATCACCTGCGTGTTTATAAAGTTTAAAAGCGAAATTGAATCGTTTGGCGTAGTTCGATTATTCGATTCACATCGTAACGTCATGAGGTTTATTTACTGACGTTCTAATAAACATTATTAGGCTTTTACCGCACAAATTTTCAGAAATTGTTTTAGTTTTATGCAGTGAGTTTTAAACAAAAGTTAAGGAACACTCTTGAAAATCAAATCAATATAGATCCCTTTTTTGCTNATAGGGTGCTACAGTACACTACCATAACTGTAAAAAATATAATATATATTTACAATTATACATGCAAAATGATATTATATTTTACCTGCATTTCCTTTTTTCCCTTGTCATACTATATTATCTTTACTCTTATGCTGTTCATATTATTAGCATAATATATATTTTTTTACTTTATATTACTTGTTATTAATTCTATTAATAAATGTAAACGAAAGTTTTCAGTGCACGAAACGTCAGAGAGAATGCCCCTCTTTTTTTTAGTGACGGTTCAGTGTATAGTGTGTGTGAATGCATAGATAGATCTATATTGCTAAGTGGATGAATGAGTGGAGTAGGTTAGGGATGATGTAGGTGGTTAACCCTATCATTAAATGTCGCAAGAATATACAGGAAAGCGTATGCATGGCTTTGCTACGTCCTATGTCTATATTAAACAATTTTTATTACAAACACTAAAATTATTGAAAATAATTTAATGTTTTCTTGTTTTTAATGTACTAACATGTTACTGAAATGTACCTCATAATAATGATGCAAAAAATGATTTGTTTATAAAGTATAAAAATTATTAAAAATAACCAAGGTGAGTCATCATTTATAAAATGATATAATCAAGCACTAAATTTACTTTTACTACTGTAGGAAAACATGAAAAAAGCAACAATTCTAAAAAAATGATTCGCAAATTTACCGTATTCTTCAGTTTAACTTATTGATATTGCTATTCTTAATAGCCTATACATCTAACAGGCAAGATTTACATATCGTAGTATGTACTGTGGTCCTTACTTCTTGCATTTTCTATTTTAAATATACAAGAGTTGATTTCCTCTAAATGTTGCAAAAACAATAATTACACGTATTTCTCATGCTTGTTGCATTTTGACAGGTTAGTGAAATCTTTAGAACTCCTCATCTTTTAATTCCTTTTGTTTACTTTGGAAGATAGAGATGTGACCACTGACGTTTAGTTCAGACTTCATCATTACTTCTGCCAAATCCTGTCTTGGGGCAAAAAAATCTTTCAAAAATGAGTGTCTTTTGATGTGAAAACTTTTATCTTATAGGTAACATCAGACTTGTTTTGTTTGATAAATCCTAAAAGAGTGACTTGTTTCTGCAGTATGTTGGAAGAAATATCGATTATAACATTTGTAGCAAAATCTTTTACAACATTCGCTCTAAATATCCACAAGTTTTTTTTGAAAAGGTTTATGTGATATCACTACTCTGTAATTAGTTCCATCGCTAAATAGCATATGCGTATTTAACATGTATATTTGGCTACATTTTTGAGGACATATAGTATAAAATCTGTACAGGATTTCGGTGGCCCTGCTNAATTCCTTTTGTTTACTTTGGAAGATAGAGATGTGACCACTGACGTTTAGTTCAGACTTCATCATTACTTCTGCCAAATCCTGTCTTGGGGCAAAAAAATGGTTAAGTCAGGTTTATGCTAAATGATATATTTATGGAAAACTTCCTACTGGGACTCCGAGGCTCTATTAATGCTTCGCAGAGTTAAAGACGATTTAATACATGTATAAAGACTTCATGTTAAGAAATATTTTGTTAATTATGATGTTGGTAATATCGTATGTATTATGGGAATTCTATGAACTATACATTGCTATGTGCATTTAGTTCTGAGGAAGAAAATTTTTCGTAACGTCGGCGAATACACGCTAATTTTATTCTATTAATCGAAACTCGTCAATTAATCTATTGCATTAATAAAGAGGTCAAGTACCACACATTGTGTATTAAACTTTTTAGAAATTATTAAAATTCACATGTATTTTTTTACAATTTTTGGTGATATACTTAAAAGGTTTAATTTTTTTGAGTCTTCTTCAACATAGCCACTGCCTTCAGAGAAATTATCACTCAATAAGTCCTATCGTTCAAAGTAAAATTAGGAATGGCACACGTGGTTAATTTATCGTAAGTTACATAACAACGCATAAAACACACAGTGACCGTTATTTAACCATCTGCATAAGTGAGAAATGCAGGTCTACAACATTTCTATTGACACCGTGTGTATATTATGTTTCAAGAATTCTAAAATAATTCTAAAAGAAAAACAAAGAAACAAGGAATTAGAGATACCAACCATAATAAAAACACATAATAGAGATCACTTAATGACAACTTTCTTCTAGAAACATTCATATTCGCAGTGTGTTGAAATGTCCCACCATTCTCTATTGTGTAATTATCTTTACTATCTTTGCTAAATTTTTGCCAGAGTCCGGATTGCACTATTTGTTGAATTAATTTGTAGATTTTACCTGAAAATTGAATATCTTTTCTTAACACAAATGCTGGATAGGCAGGTTGTAGAAGACATTGGGGAACTCGACGGAATCCCTTTCTCCCATCTATCTGATACTGCGGTAACCTGGAGTGCAAATCACTGTGAGAGTTTAAACTAACCACACCGATTTTATCTCCACGTACAATTCTATATCTCATCTCCGTAAAAGCTGTTCTACTATAAAGCGGAACACATTTCTTTTTCATTTCATGGCCAATATCTGGATATGTTTCACTACAATAGGTCTCAACGTAAGCATAGAAAACTCCGATTTTATCAGTTACACTCATCACTTCTTTAAGGGTTTGAACTTCACTATGATATTTCACAACGGATAATTGACTTGTCATGTTGCCCAAGAATACATTTAATATTACAGTGACACTAAAAGATAACGTTACCCATAAGAATGCAAATCTTGATTCTCGGACGGAAAAGCTCCCAGTTAGCAAACATTCCAATGTTCTTATAACGATGGTTACAAAATATATCAATGAGTAATTTCGATCATTAGCTGCTAGAAATGTTACAAAACAAAATGCTATGACAATAATTGAATAAACCATGTAAATTTCTTTTGAAAATATATTGATAAGAAGTTCAGTAAAAGATAGCGGATGAGCTCTTCCCACAATAATACATAGGTTATCATTAGTATAAGGATAAGTGAATTCTACAATCGGTTCCCAATAAGAAACGTGGTGAAAACCGTATCCAATCATCACAGTTAAATCGTTCGCTACATCAGACAAATGTCCTGTAAAAGAACCGTTGGGGAGACGAGTTCCTATCGTCTTTGATTCTGATTCGACACACACTGTATCCCGCAATTCTGGAATTCTTTGGACCAATTCCTGTGTCAATGGAATATTTCCAATATCGTATACTGCTTTCTTTTTATGATTCATTAATTTATTCACACAATGTTTACTTGCATATTGTAACATTTTCTGTTCAGTCGGGTATGTTATCGAAAGTTGCTGGAAAGTTTTATTGTTCCATTCCCAGACAACTGATGATGTTCGGATGGGAGCTAATGATGAAGATAGTCCATTAGTGTCTTTAATTTTGTTTCCTACTATAAAAAGATGAGTGTCCGCTGACCACAGAGAGGAAGCTCGAAGTTCTTCTACCAATTGGAGAAAATCTTTTGCGTGATTTACACTTTGATTTTCGTCACCCAATAGGAGCAGCACAAGAGATGCAGCACCAGCTCGTGGTCCATACGTGGGACCTGGTGTCAAGGCAGCACCGAGACGAAGAGGTTTTGTTCCTATATACGTTGGAGCAGTTGGTGCAGATCTGAAGGGGTACAGATTAGTTGGTGATATACCTAGCACCATCAGAGTTGTCAAAGGATTCACATCACCTATTTCGGATTGCACAGTCACCAACTTGATGAGATGACGTGGGAATTCAGTTTGCGAATCAGGAGGAAGAAGATGAAGTCGATGTGAGGAACTGTGGCCCAAAATAAAGCAAAAGATGACTGCGTTTCCAAATATGTTGCTGAACAGATCAGTTGTGGCCATGATCTAAAAATATGTTGATAAAAATTAATTTTCTTATGCCACAAAAATAAAAGGAAGTGTGTGTTACTCTGATTGAGTTGCTTAAAGTTTTAACTTCTTTGCAAATTAATTATGTAGTTTCAGATTTTTAAATCTATATATACGTAAAAACTTAGAATGAATTCGTTTAATTTATGTGGTTTATGATGCACTCTTAGGTGGTTAATGTATGCTTTATCAGTGTATGTCTCAATTATTTGTCGGGAAAATTACTGACGGTTTTGATGTAATTTATAAAACAAACATTTTTCTATGAGACGTTTGATTTAATTGAAAAATATAACTGTAAAGTAAGGA
Source organism: Laupala kohalensis (assembly GCA_002313205.1). NCBI lineage: Eukaryota > Metazoa > Arthropoda > Insecta > Orthoptera > Trigonidiidae > Laupala > Laupala kohalensis. The sequence continues at coordinate 9,319 of NNCF01131731.1, read as the reverse complement.
AACTCTTTCACTTGTGCGACGTCACTTTCAGGGTCTCTGATTTAGTTTTAGCTGCTTTGACGTAAGGGGAGTGTTTCTGTAAAAAGTGTTGTATTATATGTCTTTGACAGAGAAAGCTAATGACATAGGAAGTTGTGATACTAGATATATGAGCATCTTTATGGATAAGAAAAACAACATTTAATATTGCGGTCTGGTAATGTGCAGATCAGGAAAACAGCAATATATAATTTCGGTTACGTTATCATACCACTGAACATCGTTCTTGTACCACATTCACAAATCGGATTGCAAGTAAAATATTCTTATTTGGGGAAACCTGTACCTAACACACAAACATCATCGGTTTCTAGACATTCGCTACACGTGTGTTGTGTTGTTAGAAGTGTCTATTTCGGTGTGCAAACACTCATTATAAATATTTTTTTTTTAGAATTTTTATATTTATCTGATCCTTTTCATTGTTATCTAAACATTTGCAAAATCTTAATCGAAGACTTACGTATGCTCTTTTATAAAATGTCATTTTGTTGATAGGATTTGTTTAATCTTATGTGTTGGTAAAAATTTAGGATTTTAAGCTTGTTTATTATGAAGAAGATATTTAATTTTGATTAGAGACACTGTTGTCTTTTCGGATTTTCTTGAAAAAATAATCATAAGTGATTTTGGGATTGTTAAACATTTCTTATAATTCACTTACTTGTGTTAAAGTTATAGTTTAATGTATTAATGTAAGAGACGTAAAAATATATTCCTTGTCTTTATGTAATCGTTTAATAATAACAACCAATTAGTAATATGTTGAGTCACTTGAAATAAATAGTTAGACTAAAAAGAATAAAAAATAAATCTATGCTCACCGATTCGTGATACATCAACACGTTGGTTTCTCTTGCAGAACTCTGAGCTGCATTTAACAACACGAAATTCATACAACTCTTGGCTTTTGACGAATAAAATATTTTCGTGTTGACCTCTTCCGTGACGAACATTCCTCTCAGTATAATTATCTACAAAACACCCTTATCGTATCCCACATCGTACTAATGGCCATTTCATTTAAAACAACACGATTAATTACTTTTCCATGGAAAAAACGCCATTTGATTTATACTTGCCTATGTGTTGATCTTCATATTGAAGGCTAGCTAATCACCTTTCCTGATGTATACTGTTAAAAACTATTTTACAGACATTAAATTTCTCGATTTCCATCATCTGTTGTCGATTTTCTGTATAACGGTTGTTTTCTTTGTTACAGTATATTTTGCAGGTTTGTAAAACAATAGTAGTAATAATAATATTACTACTACTAATAATAATAACACGAAGATTAAGGTTTTATGTGGGATAAACACAATCTTATTTTGGTGGTCAAGCAATAACAACAAAATATTACAAAAAATTCTAGAGATATGAACAAAAAATAAAGTATTAATTGTTCTTATCATAAATTCAGATATTAGAGTCATTTCCAAAACACTAAATAGACATCTTGCAATAGATCCTTGCATTCAGTTATCTGCAGTTGTACTAGCGACTTTGCCTCCCAATTTACGTATATTCCAGAACATAATAAAGGAGATGTAATGAAGATCAATATTAAGGTAAGAAAGTAAGATGTAGTACATACCTCCTCAGCGTTAGCATTTCTCGCCCTTTTTAATTAATGTTTTTCATATTCTTTAAAACCTGAAGCAAATATTAATATCTCTTTTCGATTTATTATTTTATTTTTAATGCAAATACTTGATCCATCGCATGCTGGCACCAGGATATATCTTTTGAAAGCAGTTTAATAAATATATTATTATTGTATTAGCAGATATTGTTTCTGTATCAGTGACCACGAAATATATAAAGAAAGGATGAGGCAATGATAATTCTGACGCAACGACAATCTGTCACCAGTAAATGCGGTACTTACAAACTCTATGTCCGTTTCGGCAGATCTAATAAAAAGACAGTTTGAAAATTTTGGTAAATATATAAATATATTCTTTATTGGAGAAGAAATAATAAATTAATGTATAATTACCTGATTAATAATTATTTTTTGTCACAATATGCATGATAGCGTCTGGATAGTCACGTTGTTGTCCAGACTAAAAAACGTTTCTCTAAAACCATCAGGCTATTGCATGTCGTAAAGAGACAACACCTCCACTCTATAGATCCTTGGAATTAAGATGAAATAAAGAATATGTGAATGTAATATGAAGTGTTTATAAAAATTGTTTATCGTAGGAGAAATGATGAATGTTTACAATTTTTCATTTTATATTTTTGGTTTTCACATGACTGTTTCCTTAGAATGAGACGACGTTGATATGCCATTCGTATTTGACTTTCTATTTGAACACGCAATCTTCCTTTTCTAAACGGTTTGTTTTATTAAACAACACAAGACATCCATATTATGTCATAACCGTGAGCTTTCTGGATCATTCCATGGGTCTCATTCGCAAAATTATCGTTGTAGTAGGGAAACAGAATTGTTTTTATAGAAATATGTTGCTGCTTTAACGAGTTTAAATCATTACAATGAAATAAGTTTGTATTCGCTTACATTTCGAAAAAAAATATTTTGTTCTTCCGGGTTAAATTCTTAAACAAAATGAAATTCTTATTATTACTTATCCTATACATAAAATCCTCTTGCATCACCTAGATCGTTCAATTCGTACACCACCCATTGATACACTGACAATGTAGATCTTCCCTATTACGATTTTGATAATATAAAAAAAATAAACAATTTTGAATGAAAAGTATTAATCGATGTCACATTAAAACCATAATGTGAATATACTCTGCCAGTTGTGCTACTGCACTTTAAAAGATTTATCTTATTTGACGCAAGTAAAAAGCTTCTTTAATTGGAGTTGTAACCATAATATGTCATCGACTGTTAAAACTCTAGTCGTAGGATGATGAAATATTTTGATTGTTAGGAGCTGGTTGAAATGTTCAATCCGCTCTGCTGTGGAAGCATTTATCGGAGTAGAAAGAATGGTCTCTTGCTTGCTTCCGGAGAAGAAATTAGTTTATTGTTTTCCACGTGATCATTCGCAGTGTGTAACTGTTTTTTTGACAAAGTTTGATGTTTGTAATGTGCAGGTCATTGTAACAGCTTTTTTTTTGGGGGGGGGGGGGGTTTAGGGCTCGTCAACGTCGAGGTCATTAGAGCAGAGTAACAGCTTTAGGTAATTGTGGCTTTTGAATCACACCATTGAATAACATACGTGTACGTCATTCCCAAAACCGATTAAAAGAAAAATGTTCTCACTCCTTGGGGATACCTGTAGCTAATACAAAACAACATTGGTTATTAATCATACGGTACGAGTGATTGGTGTTTTGATGGTGTAGTTTGCTGCAAGAACGCTCATTCTAAAGTCATTTTTCTTATATGCTGTGTATTATAATGCTGCTTTAGTAGTGTTCTTATTGAAACCTTTGCTAAATCTTAAGGGAAGAGTTGTGCAGGCTGATATTTAATAGAATGGCAATTCGTTTATGGAATAACTTTAATTTTTTGTCATGTTTTAAAGTAAGATATTTGAGCTTACTTCTACCCAGAAGAATTTTTTTATTTTGCTTGTAGACTCTATATGTTACCTCTGTGTAATTTCTTAAGATAACATTCAGAACATTATTTTGAATTGCTAATCTTATATCATAATTCATTTAATTCTGCTGAAGATATCTTTTGATTAAATAATGGATGAGACGTAAATAAAATTATAACTGGTTTTCACATAATAAATTAATAATAATATATTATAACTAATCTGCTCAGTCACTGAAAATAAACAACAATGTTAAATGAATTAATTATAAATGAATGAATACCTTTCCGTAGTACATCAACACGTCCCAATCTCCTACACAACTCAATGCGAAATTTGTCAACATGAAACCGGAAAAACCAATTTTGACGTAAGAACTACTTTTCCTCTCTTGTCTCGAACATCCCTAATAGTGTAATTATCGACTAGACACATATTTCGTATCGCACATTGAAGTAATGGTCTAATTAACGTAAGAAACCGAATTTTCTTCCAATTAAAGCACCATTGCGTGGGTTTACTATCTCTCAGGTATCTTCAACATTGTGTAGTTGTTATTTAGAACTCAGTACTTTTCTAATGGGAAGATTTACGAAGTATGGCTTTATTTGCTAAAGAAATACAAGAAAGAAATCTGCAAATATATTTATAAAAAGTATTTCTCTATCTTTTCTTACATTTTATAAAAGATTACCATCCGATTTACATCATTGTCACACCGGAAAGCTTTTTTTATTTTAGGAAAAATGCAAAAAAAAATTCCTTTTCTTAATTCTTTTCTTTTTTAATTAGATATAAAGACTAGAACGCGTTGGCAAAATTTTTTTTCCTGCAAATTACGTATATACGAATTATTTTATCCATTGAACAGAACGTGTTGAATCGGCAAAAATTGGACCCAAGATTCTGTTCAATTTTTTAGAATATATTTCCCAAAAAAGTTTTTGTTTTTGTTTGCTATCAACTAAACAATCATTACTGTAAAAAAAATGAAAATTATAAACTAATGCGGAATGTGTACTAAAATGTTACATACGCTTCTGCCCCATAGGCCCTTGATCGGAATTGATGGAATGGTCCATTCTTCGCTCACATAAAGCGAATTATATTATTCTCCTCCGCGTGGTCATACGCAGTTTGTTCCGCTATTTTGTCCGATTTTAATGTAACTAAGTGTCTATCGAAGTACTAAAATATGTCATAAAATGTTTATTTAAATGTTGATCCTAGATCTACAAGGAGACTGCTATTGCATGATCTGTATTTTTTTGATAGAAAAATAAACTATTATCCACAAACTCGACAAATAAAATTTAGATCCTGTAGTGTTAACATTTTAATCAAGGAGACTGAATACTGGTCTAGAAACTTAATGGAGAAAGGATATGTACAAAAAACATCGTCAGTTGGGAAGAACCGTTCCTTTATTAGCGCCATACACGGTGACATTGTATGTATTTCAATATGTTTAAAAAGATCCAATTCTTACATTATTACTCGTGTATTTATAGCCCAAAAAATTGTAAATTTTTACATTCATATTTTCCACGCAGTAAAATATAACAATTTCACGATTGAGGAGTTATACGTTTGGCGTATATTTACACCCTAGTGTAAATTTAATAAGTGCCTAGCGCATGTATTGGGGACAACTGTACGTATAGTAAAACACACACGATTACGAAACGAATAGTGACACTGTGATCAATTCTATTGCTAGATCTAGAGGTATGATAGTAAATAAACAACTAACATCCATTGAAATGTATCTAGATTCTTCTCTTAATTGCAAATGTTCTTCTTTTAGTTATACATCAAAAGAATTTGATCGTGCACGAAACGCATGAGAGCATGCACTTTACTTATTGAGGGTTGTACCTCAGTGTGAGTGTAGGTGTGGATGGATCAATATTGCTTAGTAGATGAAGCGGTGGTGTAGGTGATTAAAGAGGTTTTAATACGTGTTTAAACCATTTAATGTTAAATATTTTACTTTGGTTTTTGATATAAATAGAATAGTATGTATAATGGAAATTCCATAAATCATGTTTTTCTCTATTTCTTCAACTCCGAGAAACAAAACCTTAGCGAATACACATTAGTTTTATCTTACTGATCTAAATTGGCTACTTATCAACTCTTTAAGAATGAGGTAAAGAACTACACATCATATTATAGAAATGATGGGAATTTATTAAACTCCCAAATGAATTGCTTATATAAATTTTAGTGATAAATTTAGAGGTTTCATGGTTTTGTGTCTCCTTAGTCATGGACGTGGACTTCAGTAAAATTATAACACAATAAGTCTTAACTTTAAAAGTAGGATTGTGCATCTTACAGGTGGATAAAATATTGCAAATTGATTAACATTTGCCGCAAACTGCAGTAACCGTCGTCCAACCTTCCGTCTAAGTAGGTGCAGCAGTCCCACCACTTTTGCCTGACACTGTGTGTATAATATGGTTCAAAAAATGCCGAAATAAAAACTACGAAGCAAACAATGAGAGATAACAAAGAAAATGGGAACGCGTAATAAAGATCACGTACTAAAAACTTTCGTCTAGTAACATTCATATTCACTGAAACATCCCACAATTCTCTATAGCGTTATTATATTTTACTATCTATTTTCCCAAAGTCCGGACTGCACTATTTGTTAAATCAATATCTAGATTTTTTCAAAATAAGGAATGTCCTTTCTCAAGGTAAATGCTGGGTAGGAAGGTTTAAGAACACAATAAAGGAACTTGACGGTGTATGTTTCTTCCATCTATATTTTTTCTCGGTAAATTGAAGTGCAAATCACAGAGAGAGCTTAAACTAACTATACAGAAAAACCCATATTGAGAAACCACCACCTCCATGGAAGAGAAGACTGGATAAACGCATTTCTGATATCCGAAAATGTCTTGGACAGCTAACTCAGTACCGCAGACGATTTCGCACTAAGACGTTGAGTAAAAAAGTTGCTCAAATAATCAAACCGCATTTGCTGAAAAAACTGACACCTACAAAACTGCTAGAAATAATAGATTCCCATAAACAACGTTTGAAAGTCTATTCAGCAAGACTCCAACTGTGCACCACTTCCTTGAAACGAAAAGAACAAAACAAAGCTTTACTCAACGAAAAAGGCTTTTATCAGAAGATCCGTGGAAAGCAGGTTGTACCAGGTGAAGACCTTCCACGTTTAGAGCAGATTGTAGGATTCTGGAGTGATATGTGGGAGAAGCCTATGGTACATAACTACGATTCACCTGTTCTGTTCGAAGAAAGAGAGAGAGAGAATACGGGAAATAATGGAGATTTCGAAAACAGTCATCACTCTAGAAGATGTAAAACGAGCCATCAAGAAGGCTGTGAACTGGAAATCTTCAGACCCTGATCACCTCCAAAACTTTTGGTTTAAGCACCTGCCTGCGATTTATAATAAGATGGCACAAAGAAATTTTGCAGAACCCAGAGATTGCTCCTAATTTCCTTACAAAAGGTAAAACTTACCTTCTCCCTAAGGGTGAAGAAACAAAAAATCCCAGCCAATACAGGCCTATAACCTGCCTCCCCACACTTAAAAAATACCTGACAGCTATCATCGCTGAGAAGATACAGTTTCATCTCTCTAATAACAATGTCATGCGTGAAGAGCAAAAAGTGTGCTGTTAAAATACTAAGGGATGAAAACACCAGGTTACCATTGACTCAGTTATTGTAAGCCAAGCAGTGTAAAACAAAAGGAACCCGAGCATGACATAAATTGATTGTAACAAAGCTTTTGATTCTATCCCATGCTCATATCTTGTTGAATCTCTAAACACTTACAAAGTAGATCCCACAGTAATCGATGTACTTAAAAGAATTATGACTAAGTGGTCAACGGTTTTGAAATTCAGAACCCCTGAAACTACCTTGGAATCCAGGACCATCAGTATTCGGTGAGGCATTTTTCAGGGAGACCCACTTAGTGCACTGTGGTTCTGTATCGCACTCAACCCGTTGAGTGTAGCTCTAAATAACACGAAATATGGTTTCAAGATCATTACCCCGGATAAACAGAATTATGTCATTAGTCATTTGATGTATATGGATGATCTTAAGTTATATGCCATTTCTCACACACAAAACCTACAGTTATTGGAGATCACCACCCACTTTAGTAGAGACATTTGTATGTCCTTTGGACTGGACAAATGTATGTCTACTCACGTAGTGAAAGGAAGTATCACTAAAAGCATCAGGGTTTGATACAGGTGATGGTCTAATAGAAGACCTGGCTTCTGGAGATTGGTACAAATACCTTGGATTCATGCATTTAAAAGGTATATCCCATGGCAAAATCAAAACAAAATTGAAAGCTGACGTCTGCTTTAGGATAAAAATCATTTCTCAAGACCCCCTTGTACAGCCGCAACAAAGTGAAGGCATTAAATACTTATGCAATTCCTATACTTACATACTCTTTTGGAATTGTGAAGTGGTCAATTACTGATTTACAAGATCTTGAAAGAGAGAACAGGGTAATGCTCTGTGACTATAGGATGCGACATCCAAAAGCTGCCATTGAGCGAGTTACTCTCCCCACAAGTCTTGGTGGTCTGGGGGTTGTGCATTTATAACTACATTTCTTCTTTTGTCTCCTTTCATTACATCCTTAATTTGCGAGAAAACTTTGTCGCCTAAATTATTATTTTTTTTTAAGAAATGACTACTTCTGATTTCTTCGGCTGTCTGACTACAGCTTCTAAGAGTCTTTTAACATATACATTGGATTTGTGTATTTAATCTTTTTTTTAAATTTCTGTACATCCTATTGTTTCTTAATGCGAAAGTTGTAAACTATGTTGTGAATAGTGGCTTCGAAAATACATTAGCATTAATAATAAAGCCAACCAATTTTAGATTTTTAGTTACAATTTTGATCTCATATTTAATGGCTCTATATATGAATGCAATAGCAAATTTCAACAAATTTTTAATACATACACTTAACTTAATGAAAGTAATATTAAATTTTTNTAAGCAACTAAAAAATCGACATCAGCAATATTTGTAAACTCTAATTATATTATTTATGTTTCATATCACTTTGCTACAAACAATTGACATGTTAAAATAATTTTCAAATTTTTAATAACTACTGTGAAGAGTCATTATTTAATAGACGATTCTTTCAAGCACTAAATTTACTTTCACTATAGTTGGAACACATCAGAGAAGCCATAATTCTAGAAACGAAATAAAAAAATTAGAGTTTCCTTCAGTTAAAAACATTAATATTTACTACTCTTAATAATCCATACGTTTTGCAAACAATAATTACACACCGTTGGACGTACTGTGTTTATTACAAGTTGAATTTTTTATTTCAAACATTTAAGTGTGCTTTTAGTGTGAATGTACGAGTATATTTAGACCTATTTCTCTTGCTTGAGAGAAATGCATTTTCTTAGTGTTGTAAAATCTTCACAACACCTCATCTTCCCATATGTCTTGTTCATTTTGGAAAATTAGGGATTTGACTACTGACGGATAATTTGGACTTCGAAATTACTTTTGCTAGATACCATCTTGAGACATAAAACATTTTTAAAACTAGCGTCTCTTGTGGTAAAAAGTTTCATTTTATAGAGAATGTCAGGTATGTTTCTATATGATTCTTGATAAATAGGCTCATGTGGTATCACGCCTGAGTATATAGATCCATCACTAAATAGGATATGCGTACTTAACAACAATATTTGGCG
>NNCF01131729.1:8227-50766 GCA_002313205.1 Laupala kohalensis | reverse complement strand
GGATCGCTGCCCGCCGCGACAGAGGTTTCAGTTTGACTGCCGATTAAAAAAAAAAATTTCTGTTGGATTTTGACCTCTGACCACCTATTGCCTTGTACAAAGTCATTGCAAGATTTTTTTAAATTCCTAGTTTCTTCGCTCCCATCGTCATCTGTCAAGTCCTGCTCTTGCTCGTTCGCCTCACCTTCGATTGCGGCACATATTCCTTATACTTCTCACACTTTTCCCTTGCTGTTTATCATTTCTTTCTTCTCTTTTCCATTCCACATTCCTCTCTCCATCATATACCTCATGTATTCCTTTCTCTTTCCTTACCATACAGTTCGCATTTCCAAAACACGTGCCTCCGCTGTCTCCTCTCTCCCAATAGGACTCAAAATTTCCATGTTGCGTCATGAACTCCATTGAAATAAACCGTATTCTCTTCTTCTCCGGTACATCGCTATGTGTGACCCTTCCGTTAAAACCCTTGTTCCACCGTATCTGCCAACCTTGAATTAACTCTTCAGTAATCATTCTCGGTGACCCCTTCAACTGCCGAAATTATGTAACCAACGTAAGTATCTACGTATGAAATAGAATTTTGTTCGCGTTCATTCAGAATAATACTAGACCTCCCCCCCCCCGAAAGTTGGTGGTGTATGGTACGTATTGAATTGTGTGTGTGTAATTGACTCATTGGTTCCAGATAAGTTAGTGGTGCTGGCTCATTGTATTCCTCTGGTTCTCGGCGCCTTCCAATTCATATGTAGTCTTCTTCTCGCGTACGGAACTCTTACGGTAAGTCGACGAAACAACCAACAACCTTAGACGACATTTGAATTTCATCACCGCGATCCATTTGGGGTCGTAACGAATATTACGACGGGGAGGAGGGGGGGAACTGCGTTACGACGGGGCAAGGTGGCGTTATCCTTGATATCAAGTTTTTATAGGGCACGTTTTACGAGATNTCGTAGTTGAACTTTGAACCTTAAAAGTTTGTAAGTGTAAATCTATGTACCCGGGCCGAAATAGAAGGAGCCGGCGTGACGTCATATCTTCGACGAACAGAAGACGACGTCATTTTCATTGTTGGGCAATTCCACGAAGTAGAGTGAGATATGAAATGAAATGATACACTAGATGGAATTTGAAATTACTCAGTTGAATTGTATAAAAGGTTCAATCTCTTTTGTGTGTCTGCCAAATAGAGATCTTATATATTTGTTTAACATTTAATAATGAATTCCTCGAACATCAGATTTAAATCCTATCCATATTTACAGTTGAATGTTCTCGCTTCATACGGAAAGAAGCCAAAGTTTATAACCCTTTTTTGGTTTTCAAGATCATAGATATTAAACATAAAAACGAAATTTTATTTTCATATATTTCGTATAAGATAAGATGAGTTACTGATTTTCTTCACTCATCTCTATCCTTTTCTCTTTCGAGTCTCCTCTCTATGACGTCACAAGGACTTCCACTATTTCTGCCCGGAGACCAATCTATGAAAGCGCGGAACAGTGAGAAACCAACAACTAAGTCAGTGTATCAAAATTTGTCACCACATTTTCCGAAAAGCAACAAAAACTTTTCTTAATGGGAGGGGGGAAGGTTACCGTTGCGTCATTATTTGGGAGATGGGGTTGGGGGTGGAAAGCGGTATCGTTAGGGAGGGGGGCTGGGGAGTTAAAAATTGAATTTTTTTACTTAGCGTTATTCATAGACGGCGTATATTTCTTGAAGTAAAATAAAACATCTATTATGTCTCAACAGTGGCCGGTCTAGACCGTAATCAAGAAAGGGGGCTGACTGGCATGCATTTTTGTTCAAAAATTACGGTTTTACAACACAAATTTTATAAATATTACCTTTAAATAAAATGCATCTAAAAAATTAACAATCTGGTATTATTAATAACAAAAACAATTATTTATTAAAGTGATCAATATGGTATTATTAATTTTATTAATCAGTATTATTAATAACAATTATTAATTTGGTAACACTTTTAAAGGTTGTCATATCAACTTCAATTTTATCTGTCGAGAGNCCTATAGCCCCCTTAGCCCCCTCCCCATAGATCCGCCACTGTGTCTAATATTATTATAATACATTCAAAACCAGTTTTACGAGCTCTTTCTTTTTTTTACGATATTCGTAGTTGACGCAACAATGCCGTAAATATCTCCTAATCGTGTTTCAAAATATCGTGAAAATCCGCTTTACTTGAAAGTGAAAACTCTTTCTCTTGAATAACTACCACTTCTTCTTCTTCTCCGTACCCCTCCTTTCTCGATCTTCCCCTACGGGAGTCAAGTTTTCCCATTCCTCGCGAAGGGTTCTGAGAGCTAGTTTTCTTGTCGCTGTGGAAAAGTCACTTTATATATCTGTGTGTTGTGATTCTATCGCAGGAAAAACCAAGATGTGTGATGCTGTGGGTGGTCTACATGTCTGCTCAAACGGTGCTGATATTCAAACTGACCGTGGCCTTTTCCATTTATGTGACTTTGGAGTTTCTCTACGAAATTGTCTCGTGGGGGTACCTCATTTTCTTCGTTGGATCTATTTATTGCCGTGAGTACTTAAAATAAAATATTTTTTTTTTTACGAGTGATACTTCCGATTCCCTTGTGAAAGAGTTTATATAATTTGACCTCATAGCATGTCCCTGGTGACAGACATGGTTACGTATTATTACCCAGAATACTCCTATGAATGCACTGATCTGTCATACCGTGCTACAACCAATGGCTTCTCGTATATAATTTTTTTTGTCGCTTACTTGACTTGGATTTGTAAAAAAAACTTATTAGTATTTTATTTCTCAAAAACTTATGGTCTACTGTTGTAACTCCTTTGTATTGATAACTGGTTTCAGGGCTGAAACTATTGCTTGCCAAGTGCTTTGTTAACCCTAACCTACGATTCCTTTTTTATGTGAATGGTTGTTGGTTGTTCACACTTACTTGTGGCGTTCAAAGTTTTGTTATTTTTCTGCTCATACTTTTTTTTTTTTAAATCTTAAATGGCTTGCCCATTTTGCAATGATAGTTGCCAAATTTTCTGTCTGTTTGCTTTCCAAATTGAGAATTTACTTAAACATATGAACTTATTCCTTCTTCTCCAAAGTACTTGTAATGATCTCTTTAAGAGATTACCTTCTGTGATTCCAGTTATTTGTCGATACTTCATCATAGTAGTCTACAGTTACTACAAGGAACTAAGGAATGCGTCTCCTGAAGCCCTGCGTCAGGCTACAATCATGAATCATGATGTCGTTCGACTCGACTAAATATGATATTCTTCAATATGGTTGTTGAATGTTGTGTCCTACAGTGAAACATATTTATTGAATTCTAATTTTTTTGTGAAAACACATTTCTGTAAAGAATTGAAGTTCTTTTTTTAATTTTTTGTTCAATAAATAAATTAAGTTTTATTTTGAATTTAGTTTACGTTAATATGATGAAAACATTTTATGTAAGGGGTGTGAATGAGTAATATTCACTGAAAAACCTCTGAATATTAAATTTTTTTGAACAGAAAGTGCAATGTGGTTAAATTTTGGCTCTAGGTGCGAGGACTCAATTTCAATCGTAACATCACAAAGAGGTCATAATTCCTCAAACAAGCTATTTTATTCCGAGGCTCATAATTAATCTAAATAAAAAAGATGCAGAGCAAATTTCTGATTTTAAAAATTTCATTTTAAGGAAGAGAAGGATCTTAAATTTGGATCATAAATACTGAGGTCGACATAGTGTCTTGTGAAATGAAACAAACTCATGGAAGATCATGAGAATCATTATTGCTATATTTTTACTTAGAATATAAAATGCTGGCTTTTTTTCTCTTTTTTTGTGTGTGGGGCTTTACGGCTTGTCGACATCGAGGTCATTAGAGTCCCATAAAATGCTGGAGAATGTATTTCTTGAAATGGAGGGACTCGTTGTTACCTATGCAAATAAGACTGTGAGAGATCAGAGGTAAAAAAGTAAAATCAAACTTTAGATTCTGAATTATTTACACACAAAAAAAATTATACTTTATTTATTGACATTTAACACTCTATCGAAAATGATGATGGTGACAGGTATTCATTTCTAATTTATACAGTAGTAATAGTTCGTAGTTTGGTATAATTTTTAATTTGTTACATACATTTATTCTCACGAGATGTGAAATTACTTCATGGATTTGCCCTTGATTTGGACAACAAGTAAGACAGGAAACGTGTTATGTATGAATTAACATTTTTTTTCATTCTTTTTGAGTTGCACAAGATCTTTTTGGGATGTTAATTGAATTATCAAATTGCTTAATTTTTAATTTAAGGAACTTGAATCTTTTCTTGTTTCATAGAATACGTAAGAAGTATTCAAGTAAGCAAAGTCTGTCATTTCTATGTTGAACTCTAGACTATAACAACAAACTGCAAACCAAAAAATCAATTTGCAGTTTTTTTTTCTTTTAAACAAAAAGAATTTTTGTTCTGTATCTTTCGTAAACTGATATTTCTTATATCCACGAACATATGTGGGGTATATCTATCTGTACTGTACTTCAGTGATAAAGTGGCTTTTGAAATTAAATTTATTGCTTTCTTCTATGTGAACAATATATATCTTGCGTTTCTACATATTATTACACGTGAAGTTACTGAGTATTAGTTGAAAGTTAACTACAAATTTGATTACATTTACAAAAAAATTAAGAAATGATTGTGAAATGCTTATAAAACAGAATCATAATTACATCAAATTTTGTTAGTGATATTGGTTATAGTATTTGTTTAGAATTTACTTTCCGAATTCTGATGTATTCTGCTGAGATTAAGGGATTGATATAAGAGAATAAGATTTAAAAACATGTACACAATTTAATACCTTCTGCCCTTCTGATTCACCTTGTAAGGGTTGCTGTCTCATATTATATATTCAGAGCTATTAAAGAATGGTGTTAATCATGAGAAGTTTCAACTTAAAAGTTGATTTATGATGTAGATACTTCTTCCAATAAATTTATTGTTTTCCTCTTATTACTGTCTTTATCATCCACGACCTGTGATCCTTATCAAAAATACTTTTACTTGAGTGAGACGAAAGTTTGGCATTCAGTGAAATAGGGAAGTTTTTTGCAATTAGAAATTTGGTGTGACCACGTAAAGGATAATCAGGGCCAGTCCAAGGCAACCTTTCTGCGCCCATGATAATGAGATTTGCGCGCACAACCCTTTAAAGGATAGTAGTAGTAATAATAATAATAATAAATTTATTGTCAAAAAACAGTACAAACTGTGTATGACCACGTGGAGGACAATAAACCAAGTTACTCTGCGGAAACAGGCATGGGACGTATTCCATCAATTCCGATCAAGGACCCAAGGGCAGTGATAGATTTAATATTGATTTTTAAAAAATCAAATGCGTACTGTTATCAATTTATTATTCCAAAATAAGATGTAGATAAATTGTGCAGTGAAAATTCGAGATTAATAATTACAAGAGTATTAAATGACATTCCCATGTAAGGAAAATCTGCCACTACCCAGAGAAAAACCCGGGTCAGAGTTGGGCTACAGATATAATGTACACAATGGTGCCAAGGTTGTGTACAGTTAGAAATAAACTATAATAAATAAAGAGGATCAAAACAACATGCATAAAAAAGGGAATTTAATCAGTCCCTAGAGTACTGTAACAATGGTATGACAAAGTATAAGAGATATTAACATCACTTACATCATCTGAAATCATATGGAAATACAACATTTATTGGTGAATGGAATCTCTCATTAACTTGTTTTCTTAAAATCAGTAAATTCTTTCTCTTTATGGAAGTAATGGAGCATTAAAAAACTTTTAACTTCTTTTGTACTTCTTTGGAAGGGAATGTACTTTTTATGTTCTATAATTTGCACTGCGACATTTTTCATCTTTCTGGTACCTTAGTGTTACATGGGGTTCTCCAGATGCCCACTGTCTTCTTAGGGGTGTTTCACCCTTCTATTGTAGTGGTTTTTTTTTTGATTCTATGTAATTTATTTCAAGTTCTTTTGTCATATTTCCGTTATTGGTTTAAAACGTTAATATTCAAAATACCACAAAGGAAAATATCATCGCTTAACAAACAATACAACCTATGTGACAAACGAGCAAACTTTTAGTGAACATTGGCAGTTTTTTTTCATAATAAATAAACTTGATTGTTAAAAAATGCAGTTGCAAACTGTGTAAGACCATGCGTGGGATAATAAACTAAGTTACATTTAATTGTATTTAGGTGGTGTTATGTTTAGTGGTAAAAGATCGTATCAGCCTATTCTGTTGGATTTAGCCGAACTATGTCATGCGAACGTGCAAAATGCATATGTTTCCTNGTTTCCAGGACGATACAAAAATCATAATTTCCAAAAAAAATGTCACTTAGTCGATGTTGTATCTTCAGCGACGATATTTATTTTCAAAAACTTTATTGAACCTTGAGGAACAAAGAAGTTAGAATACTTCTCCTGCCCTCGAGTCTCCCCTTGAAGACATGGAGTGCTTTGCACCGAGCTGCACTTTGCACCAGAGATGTTACGTGTTCAAACACTTGGTCACAACCCGCTTTGGAAAAACGGACCACAACCGTAGTTGATTTCTGGAAGGCGACATGCCAATTCGGAGACAGGGCAGAGTAGATTTTTTTTTTTTTTTTTGTGGGGCTTTACGGCTCATGTCGACATCAAAGATCATTGGAGCCCTAAAGTATTTGTANAGGTGACCAAGGGAGGTCAGATAAAGGGAAACGAAGGAGCCTTGCAAAAGTAAATGGAAGTAATGCCAGACTCAGCTCGGGGCCCCGTGTTTGCCAAACACGTACTTTTACTAGATGTAAGTCGTCCCCTGGGGGCGCGGAGTAGAGGATTTTCAAACTGAGTAATTGGTATTCCCACTTAACATTAACAATACAACACAGGTACCCTAGGTAGTCACCTAAGTTGTCTGTATGGATGAGCCAGCCCTGAGGATAATGAGCTAATTTATTCTCAAGAAGCAAACAAGAGATCATTCCGTGAATTCTGATGAAAGCCTGATAAAAAAAAACAACCCAAGCTGAGATAAGGGTACAGAGATACGATACCACAACTGTGATCACAAGTTAGAGTACAAATAAAAAAAAATATTACTAATAGGAAACAATGATAAACATGCTTTAATTTATTAAAATTCAAAAAATAATTCATCATTCATTTTTATAATAATGACATAAACAGTAGCAACAAGTTATTAACAAGTTAATGAATACACATAGTTACAATAAACATTAACCTGAATATAAAAATGTTCCATGGGATTTTTTAAACTGATATTTTCTTACACAAATGTCAATAAGTTGTTTAACATTGTGTGCAAGCACTGACAATGCTCTTCTCTCCTTTATCCCTGAGACAACGGCGTGCCTACTGCCGGTCCGTCCTGCTGTTGCAATTGCCTGGGGCCCTCAATGGCAAAAGGGAACCCCGAGTCAAGTTGTTATTTTCCCTGATTTTTTACTACCTCCCCTTCAAAAAATGTTATAGGTGCTCTTTTGTGTTCTCTAAAACAATGTTTAAAAAAGGTACATTGTGTCATCTATAAATTTGGTATAACTAAAGTTACGACGAAAAATGTTTAAACTAACAGATAAAAGCTTGTATCGTTTTCAACAGGACCGCGAGATATTACAATTATGCCAATTCTTATATTAATCTTTAGAAGTTGTGTAAGTATCTGTATAATATAGTTTATTTCATTAAAAATAAAAGCTACAGTGTTTAATATTAATTTTTCCAATTTTTAATTGTTAGTCTTTTGTCTAATAAATCTTGCCCCTGCCCATTGTAAAATGTTCTATTTAAACTGTACAATTAATAATAAAAGTTCAAATCTGAAGTGGTGGCACGTGTAAAGTATAAATCCATTATCTGATGTATAACACATCCTCAAGTGTTAATGGTTAATTTGAAAAGACTTGTCAAAACATTTTTAGGTGGGGTCCCTGATGTGATGTTGAATCGTTACGCCACTGCCCGTTGCTAGACCATAAGGAGTGTTAGTCCTTGTTTATGTATAATATCTTCATTCAAAGATCAGTCCACGAAGTACGACGGGCCTTAGGACGACAGGCGAGGATTGCACATTCTTTTATTAATAAATTAGTATCAAGTGTGACTTTAAAAGTTAGGAACTACTTAGGTACACAATATTCTGTAATAGTTTCGTCACAAAATATTATTATTATTTTGTTAGTTATATCGTAAAAGTTGATGTACATTAGTATCTGTTTATTCAAAATTCCTTCCAGTATATTCATCTGTTGTCCAAACTATAAATTTAATAATAAATATTAATGTTTGATGCATGTGCTCCTTCGGGGTCTACAAGGGGATGGTTAGACTTAATATTCATAGCCGAACCTAGAGATTTATTCATGCCCATTATCGGTAACTTAATTACATCCTTCTTTGGATTTATATCTAACTTTATGAAACTAAGGTATTTGCCAACACAGCAGTGTTGCATCGAAGGAGCATTGACGGTCAACTCTGTCCCCAAATCCAGAAAACTAATCAAGTGTTTATAAACCAGTATCACTAGATAATGAAGAGTATGATAAA
The DNA here is from genome assembly GCA_002313205.1 of Laupala kohalensis. Classification (NCBI taxonomy): domain Eukaryota; kingdom Metazoa; phylum Arthropoda; class Insecta; order Orthoptera; family Trigonidiidae; genus Laupala; species Laupala kohalensis. Next base: position 42,137 of record NNCF01131729.1, on the reverse strand, counting down.
TTTTGTTTACTTGCGACCATGGTAATGTGTGAAGTACAGAGGTAGTACTTGCGCCTTGTACATTTACAGGGGGCCACAATTCAAACAGGGCCCCCCTACCTCTGGAAGTAATAGAGGGCATTCTTCGTGTTTTTTTAACCGTTTGTGAAGAAAGATTTATTATTCAAACAAAATAATTTTCATCATTTAAAAAACATAATTTTACACAATCTAGTAATAATTAATCGACAAACTTTTTTCATTAGTTCAATTTTTACTGATTGATCATTTTACGCTAACAGCCAGTTTTCCGGATGTGTGTGTACGTACTGTTGTCATGCTATTTTAACTACGCCAGTTAGTTGCTACTGCAGAACACTCATTTTCAAAACTGAAACTCAAGAGAGATGAAGTAGTAGTTGAAGTGTTTTATCCATCAAATATGAGGTTACAAATGATTTTTAAGAAACGGTTAGTTAAAACATTTGCTAAAAAGAAAATACGTTGTATGAAAATATGAATGTATCGTGGAATATTTTANTACTGATTGATCATTTTACGCTAACAGCCAGTTTTCCGGATGTGTGTGTACGTACTGTTGTCATGCTATTTTAACTACGCCAGTTAGTTGCTACTGCAGAAACTATACTGAAACGCAAAGGACTTGGATAGTTGTGCCACTGGTAATGTGTCAATGACGCTAGATGTTTAAATGTTTCAAAGGAGCTGAATAACACCAGAGAAGTCCGAAGCATTTTGGATTTGGTGCTGATGGTTTACTTGAGAACTGACTTGGGATGAATTATAGGGGTTGGGGACTTTCAACCCAAGAGGAGTAGAATTTAAATATACTATAGTACAAAAGTATACTATAGTCTCTCTTGCTTCTAAAATAAACTTTATTTTGATGAATGTAAAGGGTGAATACTGAAAATGGTGGGAAGGGATGCAGTTTGAAACGTCACTGGACTGACGGTGAAGCTCATGGGGAGTCCCTCCTGAAATCAGTTAAAAGTTGTAACGCTAGTACTGTATCTGTACACACCGTTGTTAATTAATTAACAATTAAAAATATCTTAAGAACAAATAACATTTTAATTCAATATCAAAAATTTGTTGACAAGTACTCTGGACCCCGTCCAAAATAAATTTCTGGTTATGGGTCTGATGAAGAATGACCGAGAATCATTTACATTATTATGATGAAATAACTAATATTAATAATTGTTGAAACAGTGACTTTTTGTTGTTCATGGCAAATTTTCCTGCCATAATTTTAATAAAATTGTTTGTTGAATCGTTTCACGGTGAAAGGGGAAAGAGAAATTCTTAATAAATATTTATTACATTCAGATTATTCTGGAACGACCCAGATAAATCAATATATTTATTCACATTAATTAAAATGATGAAGTTCATTTCAAGTACCTTTTTTTTATTTACTGTTTCTTGAATTCTTCCTTTGCAAAAATTCCTTCAGTAAAAAAATTTGAGTGAAAAAAGAATATTTGTGATTTTCACTCTTAGTGTTTGGGGACTTGGAACGATTTATTTCCGTTGACACTACAAAATTTTAATTCATTTTTTAAAGGATTAACAAAATATGACTAATAAGTTCCCTGAAATAAAAAAAATATAGAAGAATCTTTACTTCATTAGTCTTGAGTTATTGCAAATGTTGAATATTAAACCATAATATTTACTAATTTTGCCTTTTATTATTTTCTAAATACACATTTCATAATATTTCGTCATAGGATTGTTATTTGATTTGGTTGTACGGTACACAAAATTATTCATTCATTCATTCATTCGGATGCATTTTTTTTCCTTTCCCAAAAAAAAAACAAAAAACAACTAAATATCAGGACGGAAAAACTTTCGAAATCCTTCACACTGATAATAAGTAATACTAAAAGTGAACTTTAGAATATGATGATCCAAAGTTTAGCTCAGGTATGAAAATTGCTGCAACTATAGATAAATAAATAAATACAATAGAAAATAATTTTTATTTGCTCCAGAAAAATTACTTAAAAGCAGTTTTTAGAATACATACATTTAGAATACATTTAGTCGTATAATTCAGGTACAAAGTAATACGAAGTGTTGAACATACATTACGAAAATTGAACGTAAATTATAAGAAAATATTCACAACGTAGAAAAGATATGTAATGACATACACTTACAACTTGTGAGTCTTACACTCGAAATAATACTCAGAAAATGTACACCATCACATTATAATGCATCCAGAAGCTCAAATAATAAAATTATATTGCAACATATCTTCAGTACCAATGAATAAAAATATAAAAAAACTTGTAAAAATCTGTTGTGTCTTTATTCATTTTTAAAACAAATAATTCCTTTATAGAAAACATACGTGTGAATTCAAAATAAAATGCTTTGTCCACATTAATGTAATTCTTGAAAAACTTCTTGAAATTTTATATTAATAATAATTAAAATAATAACAAGCAATTGATAATTGGTAGAGAATACATACATCATTACGAGTACTAAATAAACTTGATTGTTCACACAACTATTGGTGACCTAAAATGAAACTAATCCCCACACACCCCATGCGTAAGAAAGTATTTTATTCCATTACAACTAAATGTATATCTACTGAATCTGGGCTTTGAGCATCAAGAGGTTTTATTTATTATAATACTTGTGTCTTCATATATGGCGGGGAAAATTCCTATCGGTCTCGACACTTGGATAATGAATTTAAATATGAAATATCAAAATTACATTACGATTGAGAAAGGGTTAATGGATGTAAGTCTTGGTGTACACTAACTTGTAAACGGGTTACTTTAATTTAAAAACGACATCTTTTGCATTTTGCCGTGTTGGATTGTTGGAATAGTAATATAACATTAAACTCACAACCTACGTCTTCCTCAACTTGGTCCATTTGCTATCGATATAACCCGGAATATCGTTCTTTACCATCCTAAAAAAGTAATTTACCAAACTATGGAGATTTTCACACATTTGCGAATTTCCTAATTTTGAGTTACGTGTCACACTGCAAAATACGTCACAAGTGCACATACTTTTTTTCTTCCGCCTTTCAAAAATACTTCAAAGTTCATTTCAGATATACGAGAATAAACGTAAGTTTAATTTAATTAAATTACTTTTTGTAAGAACGTATCAAAATCTTTTATTACAATCGATGATATAATAAGAAATATTTAACACCCGAAAATATCACGTAATATGTTCAACTATAAATTAAATATTTGCTGGAAGCAGAAAAACTACCACCAAACCGCCCAAAGCAAGTAACATTACTTAACGCGATATTGAGGAGAGATCTATCTTTAAAAAAAATAAAATTGTAAAAAATGTAATCTATCATGAGGACTTTTAGATAGGCACACATTTTCAATTAAACTATAAAAGATGTAAAAATCTGTACTTGGACAAAGTGAAATACTGTTGTATGTATGGAACTTTTCAGGAGGCACAGTACAAAATTTGGGGATTTGCGTAAATAATATGTACATTCATAAAAAACTAATCAATCAACCCTTTTTGTAGGAAGATTGGAATTTTTCAATGACACAATCTCGATACTGAAACAGACTACGACGGTTTTTCCGGAAACAAAACAACAACAAAATGAAGTCAATGTCAATGGAGTTATATTCTGAAGTTTTTCTCCAAATTAAATCGTAAGACATCATAGATTTTTCTCGATGTTCGTAATATTAATAATAATATCAGGAAAATGATTTTTGAGATGAGATGTATTGAAATCATACTACTTATATATGTGCAAACATTTCAAACTATATTAGTTCTTCATTAGGACAGAAGAAAACGAATAACTACAATTCGGAGTAAAGAAGAAAAAAAGATTAGAAATATAATATACAAATAATACATCGTGTCAATAGAGGAATTATAAATACAATTTACAAAAGTTACACATGATACATTTATTCTATGGTCTAGATGAAGTAAATACAAAAAAAATAAAATACAATTCAGCTGATTATATTACAAAATTATCAAAACAAGTGTTAAAGAACATACTTATAAATTTATATTATGTATTATTACAACAATACGAAACTGAAATATATTAATATCAAATTATAAATGTATATAAATTTATTTTTTCTTTTCTCCAAATTGTACTTGTTGTTTTTTGTTTTTGTTTTTTTTCAACCCTGTCGAAGAACTAATATAGTTTGAAACGTTGGCTCAAGAACATTTTTTTTTTTCAACAGACTTCAGCTCAAGAACATTTTCCTGTTATTATTAAATTGTAAAAGCAAAGTTAAATTGCTTTCAGCTCCTTGTATTTTTTACACCCTCCACTAGTAGTGCGTTAACACAGGTTTCTCTTTAACGGAGCTCAAGAACCAGAACTCGATAGAAAACAAACTTTGTCCCTTTGCTCCTTCAGAACACTAGAATTCGTACATTCAATATTTGAAAAAAAAAAAAAAAAAAAAAACAACAACAAACAAACAGGAACGTAGAGTGATATTCATATCATATTCTTCACAACATAATACATTACAATAATCACAAACATCTTCATCAATCAATCAATCAATCAATCAATCAGGAGGATACAAAAAGCAGAGTCTACTGTATTTTATACAAAAAGAATTTTTTTATGAATATAAGCATAGATTAGAGGAATAATTAAGCAGTGACAGTATATTTTAGATGAGGACACCATCAACCTAAAGATGACGCAAAATAATTTAAACCACTTCACCAAATAAAACCGAACTTAACACACGGGAAAAGATGTACTTTCAAAAATGTTTGTCCCAAATGTTTGGGATTTTGACAAAACAATGGGAGAAAACCTTGATTAGGGGTTGCATCCCCTACCGTTATATTTTTGTAAGGGCGGAGGATCAGTCGTACTCGGTCGACCACATGGGTAAGATCTCCTGAAAAAAACCGCGCTCCCAGCCGACAGGAGACGTGTGTGAATATGGTGTAATTTATTAAATGACGAATGTAGAATATTGGTGGACATGTTAAGAGCCAAACACACACAGTTCAGAAATCATACATAAAATGAGTGAAGCGATAAAAAAATGTTGAAATAAGGGAAGGGGTGGACCCTTCCACTATTGCCTCAGATTTAACGTTAGTTAATTCATACTCTTCCAACATTGTTTCCATAATTTATTAGGATCTTACCATTTACTTAAAAACACAATCCAAAACGTTTACAATTTTAAAGAGCTTGTGAGAGCCTGCAACTAATTTAGTACAGAATAACATTAAATCCGGGGGGATTTCATTTCCTCCGCTACGTTGCAGGTATCTGTATAGTAGTCGTTCCGTTGGCAAAAAAAATATACATCTGTCATTGACAGCAGTCTAAGGACGTGAAAAAATAGACAGATTTATTCCTTTCCCTGTTGTATTCACTCACTTTTTCTGAACGACAACTTCTTTAACGATGAAATGTTTTATCTGAACAATCCCTTATTTTGCAGCAGACACTTCTAATACATTTATATCTAAACATTTATAATATTTTCCATTTTCATAGAAGAAAATAATTTTAAAAACAACATCTTTAAAACTTCTATAAAACTTGTCCAGACTCCTATTCCTCTACTAATGTTTCACCAAAATCCTGAAAGTACACTTAGAATATTTGTACTTCTCTTTTGTCACATTACGAGAAGCAAAATTATCACAAAAAATTCACTCGATGACACATTTTACACCTCATCGACACTACTTCAACACAATTGAGTTTGGGAGGAGATATTTCCCCGTTTTAGAATAATAAGAGAGATCAATATCAGTCAATTACTTCTTTCCTATCTTCGCTCGACAAAACTATTTTTTAAAAAAACATTGGTGAATGTCCCCTTTTCTTTTTTACTGTATCAAAACCATAAAGATTTAGAGACAAATTGTACAAAATCTGATATGTTTCAAAAATAAGTTTTCAGTACAGTACTATCTATTTTGGGTAAGGAGGGGTATTTTTGATTCGACATTTTCAGTAATTAATTTTTAAGGAGAAATAAAAGGTGAAAAAAAAAAAAAAATTCATTTTAAATTACTATCAGCAAAAATAATTCATAAATACAAAAGGGAAGACGTATTTTAATAAATTCTTTTTTTTTCTTTTGTCTTCTTAAAATCTTTTTATCTAAATATATATAATATATAAATAAAAAACATATAAAATATAGCAAGGCATTATTTTCAAACATTAATTCTCTTCTTATAAAATACAATTGAGGCATATTACATATAAAAAATTAGTGTCATTTTCCACTTTTTCCAGCATTTTTTCGCTTCTGTCCAACTCTAAGTTTCTTCAGTACTGCATCTATCGATTCGATCGAGGAATTGGACGCTGTGAGAGAACAAGGGTATGAGGAAAAGTCACTAAACTCGGGGACATCCAAGAATTTGGGTGGGTCTGGCAAATTTGGCATCTCGAATTGGAAATTTCTTCTCGACGTACTACTGGCTTCCGGCTTGCACGGCACCGCCTGACTCTGGCCGGACGAAGGATGGAGATGAACCGAGCTGTTGAGCGTAGACAGCATGGAGGTACTGGATGTGGCGACCGCGGCACGGGGGGGCACCGTCGGCGCAACCAGGGTGCTGGAAACGGAGGTCAAAGAGGCGAGCGAGGACTGCAAGTGGGACGACTGGGAACTGGGTTGGCTTCTGTGAATGTACTGGAACAGCTCCTCCATGTTGTTGTGGAGCTCCTGCGTGACGGGCGCCGTGCCCACCCATTGGTTGTCTCCGATGGGCACTCCGGTGGCCGGAGGGCGTGGACCGCCCACTGCCGTGCGGGGCCTGGGAGGGTAGTCTTCCGGGATGTCCACCTCTCCTTGGCCCATGGGAGCCAGGTTGTGCCAGTTCTCGGGGACCAAACTCTTGAAGTCGGGTGTGTCCGTCTCCTCCTTGTTGGTGTTGGCTTGGAGCATGATTTCCGGAGACGAGTGCGTGTGATCGGGGATTATGGTGCTAATGTTGTTCCACTCTTCGCTCACCTAAGACGAAAAATTAAAACAAATACTTATCCTAACAAGTCCAAACTTTTTATGTATGAAGATGCAAGAGTGCTGGTGCCGTGTGACACAATAACAATGTTAGTAACCACAAATAACCACAACAATAATAATGAAATTTATTAATTTTTAAAAAATCCTTTGAAATTCTTCTCGAATTTTTATTTATTTAAATTTGTATTAGTGTACAAGGGTTTCAAAAAAGTAGGTCCGGGGCACCGTGACCGTGGGACAGAATAGGTCGTGACAGTACCGTATTTACTTAATTCATCTAGTTGAATTTCATAACAACACCCAATAAGGTAAATTTATTATAGCAGGAGATTAAGTGTTATTGCAACAAGAAATATCAATGTGATCGTCAGCAATCAGGTCCACCGACCCCAGCAGGGTGAGGGTCCCAAACCTGTCCAGGGCACTGTCGGTCGTCACACGACGGCTGCAATTGAGCTTTCGTTTATTTACGTTCAATGCGGAGGCATATTTTCCCTAATGGCTTGACTCGAGTGGGGTGTCATTTAGTCCCTCCGGTTTCATCACTGCAAACTTTCCTCCTTTATTTTTTCTTTTTTTTGAAAGTATCGTACATCAAAATCAAGATGGAAAAGTCTCTCCGTGGGGTTAAATTAAATACAATTAGAGAAACCAGTAAGTAAGAAAGAATTCCGTCGTGAGCTGTGAAGCAAAACTTGCATAAATCATTTTCCATGCTACACAAAATACACAGAAAAAAATGGTACAACCATCCTAATTAAATATAAATATTCAAAGTTACATTTACTTTATAAAAAACATATTTCACACTTTCTTTTATAAGATCTTCTCCAATAAGAGAAAAAATTTCCATTTTCCCTGATGTCTCGCTTTGGTTTATAGTCAGAGTTTAGTTAGAGGGAGGGCAGTGAACCCGGGACTCCTGCATGGGGAGCACAAATGTGTCTCAGGTCTTCTGGAGGTGGAAGACTAACGGGTGGTGTAGTGGTTAACACCCCTGCAATCAATGCACGAGTCCGGTTTCGATTCCCGTCTCGCTGCCTTTTCCCCTGACCGAAATTTATCACGAATCTTTCTTCACATGTAGGGTAAATGAAAGAAATATACACGCACGATGAGTGAATGTTGTGGTGGAATGATAAAGTGGGGAAAATGCACTAGTTATGCACTAGGGAGAGCCAACATGACTCTCCCCGCGTGTGGGACTCGTCGAATGACTCAACCCTACCCACTAAAAACCCTCCTGATCTACAACACACCAAAACATATCTCACAATATACATCAAAATGAGGGGGGCACATAACATGAGGGGGGACAAAGAATAAGGGGTAGAACAAAAAATGAGAAGAATGAGGAAAATGAAAGATACCCTAGCCTTAATAGCATCGGGATCGAAAAAAATAAGAGGTGACCGAGGAAGGTCAGATAAAGAGAAAGGAAGGGGCATGACACAAGTAAGTGGAAGTAATGCCAGACTCAGCACGGGGCCCCGTGTTTGCCAAACACGTACTTACTAGATGTTAGACCCCTGGGGGGCACAGCTTTGTCCGCCACCGTGAATTCTACTTGGATCAGACACGATTGGAACGAGCGTCACTACACATATAATGCAAGTACGCTAGGCACTACGCTAGAGTCGCCCTTCCCTTTATTTTTCTCTCTCATTAATTTTTTTTTTTCAGTTTCTTAATAAAAGGAAACACATTTTAATAACTACACAGTCTCATGTCACTGGGACCCATAATCAATGTAAATTCCTACCATAGGAGCGGCAGACACAGACGACGTCGGAGAAGAGCACGCGGGCTGTCGAGAACCGGCAGAGCGTGAGCCCGTGCCCGTGTCGACCGTCGCCAGAGTGTTTGTCCCTTCATCTGAATCGGTGCTCGTGTTGAGGACTTCTGAGAGAGACGGCGAGGGTTGCGGCGGCAAAGTCGCTTTGAGAGACGTGAGCTGGCTCGCCACCATGATCTTGATATTGCTGGAACCACATCGTCGACACACATGTAACAAAAATTACGCATAACCATAGAATTTATATCTGGATCAGAAAAATTCATTTGGCCTCCGAGATGTGAATAAAAGGACTTAAGATCTATAAGCTTTGTCTTCAGACATTCTCCTATACGATGCACCGTGATCGTAATATTTGAAATACTTACACAGCCATTTAAAATCCTCACACAGCAGAATCTTAAAAAAAGTGCAATCGCTAACGTGGAGAAGTGTTATTCAAGCAGCTATCACGAAATGCTTTTATTAATTTTTTGCATCACTAGCATTTAAAAAATTAAAAGATTCCACTAAAGTGATAGATTTAGATCACATAATATACGAGAAATTAAGGTAGTATCAACATTCCTGGTGCTCGTCAAGCGTAAATGACCATTTATGAAACATTTAATAATGTTGACTCTTCTGATCATATCAAAATAACAATGGCTCTAATGACCCTGACAAGTCAATTTAAAAAAAACAAAAACAGAATGAATGGTGATGTATTAAAAATTTGCAAATCATTCATCGAACCATTTAAATTGAAACACTGTATTATAATAATGGTATCTAGTTACAAATAAACAAATTTATGGTAACAAAAAAAAAAGAAAAAAAAAAAAAAGAAAAGACTGTTGCAAAGTGCATAGGACGACACAGAGTTCAATAAACTAATTAAGTTTCCAAAGCAAAAGCTAGGAACGATTCAGCATTTCAACAAACTCCTAACAAAAAATATAGTTCGGTTAGTTCTCTAATTTTGTGACTGTTTTACTGTCCAAACAAGCAAGGCAATTTTTTTTTTTCTACACCAATATAACTGAGAATTACGAACAGTCCATCTTTGTCTACAGAGTGAAATATGACAATTTGACTTGTAGCTTTCACTTGATGACAGTGCTGAGGGGTACTGAAATGTCGTGACTTTTTTTAATTTTTTTTTTGTAATGATCTTGTTTTTCCACTGAATTCCAAAAAGTAATTTATTGTCTGCTAAAAAACAAGGTCAGTAATTATTTACCTATATAACTCAGAATTAAATCACAATGTATTAAAATCTAGTCCTTTCACAGGCCCTACGCTTATAAGCCTGTTACAACTTTTCAAATATTAATGTACAAAGGTCCCAATTTTATTCGACAACTCAACAGATAATGATTTTTTTCTTTCATTAAAAGGAAAAGTTTATAGTGTTTCATAATGGTCACAGAGTTGCTGATACTAACTTAGTACAAGATCAAATTTATTTTTTCTTTGACAAGTCTTCCAACAATCCACAGTGTTCGGGACTTGTCTTAATCGACAATTTGAATACAAAAGCAAACTAACGAACACTGAAGCTCGAGAATATCTTCTAATTAAAATGATCCGTAATATGTAATTACTACAATTTAGAATACATAAAATTAAAAAAACAAAATATTACTAATTTTTGTTTAGACAAAATTCTGTCACTCATGTATGCTTTAGAGATGTAACACAGACTTGCTTAGGAATGTTATATCGTTCAGACCCTATTTCTCTAACGATGTTCCTAAAATTTAGAATCTAACAAGACGTGTGTGGAGCCAGATTTCATAATCCTTTACGAACGAAATATAGGGTATAATGTTGTTCTCGGTCGACTCACAGGATGTCCTTGACCAAGTTGTTCAACTCCTCCTCTTTGTTCTGACTCAAGAGAATCAGTTTCTCTCGCTCCATCTTCAGCACGTGCTGTTCGTGCTGAGCTTCGTCTCTTTCTTTCAGAGCGTCTTGAAGCCTTTGCGTCAGCTTCTGCGTCACCTCCCTCACGCCCATTTTGGCCTGGAAACAAGAAGGGCATTTGATAAAAAATAAATAAATAAACAAACTACGATTTGTTATATCAGTTTCGTAAATCACGAAAGAAATATCCTGTCACCGAAACAACTGAAGTAAATTTTATTCAAAACCTTAAAAGGAAAAATCTAGAAAAATTTCTATTAAGCTACTTTTTGGTGAGAAAAATTAATTGATTAGGTCTTATATCCGTAATATATCGGCAGAGGGACACACTTTGGAAAGTAAATGAAGATGACTCGCTAAACATCCCTTAAGGTATTATATCCTTCAGAGCGACTAGGCTTAAGTACCCCCAAAATATGTTTTAAACGATAGAGAATGGTTCAAACTAACCAGTGGTGATGAATTTTTGTACCCTTATGGTGCAAAACTTTGAATTATTTGATTTTAAATTACTATGGGCTTACATGCAGAAACTTTCGTTGGGTTTACGTTTTTTTTTAAATATCCAGATAAAGGTATCGGCTTAACACAGCGAAAAAACCCTACCAAAATATAGCAAATGGAAATAGGAACGCAATGACATTTAAGATTTTCATACCTTACAGGGCATTTTCAAGTATAATTCACCAAAACCTCTGGAAAATACTGTTCAGGCGGAAATAGCAACCCCCATCACGTGACCGGACACAATGCGACTCTTTTGTCAAACAAATAGAGTCACACGACAGTCTAAATTAATTATCAAGTTTTAAAATTGCAAAATAATTGTTCTCATCCAACATAAGAAAATCAGTAGAATAAATTATTAATCAATAAGAACTATTTTGTTGAATATTTCCAAGTTTCGTGAATAGTTGGCAACTCGACTTCAGTCAATGTAGATATAATACGTTAATGCCATTTTCGCCGACATTCAGCTTGTAAACAGCAAGGTCGATTTTAATGAAGTCAATGAGAAAGTTTGTTTCTCTACGTCTTTAAAGATCAAGTACGGTTGGTGTTGAGAATAAGGTGTTACCAAACGGTTGAAAGAGATGCGTCACAAGATATTTTTCGTCCCGGTGCAGCTCCATCGCGCAGACGTCGCAAGTCACTCGTATACTCACCAACAACTCCTCCTTCAACTTCGCCTTCTCTTGATTACACTGATTATATCTGTCTTCTATAATCTGTGAATCAAACCAGTCGAGTGTTAGAATCAACAACTATTTTATTGATTTATTATTTCACAAATACTTTAAGGGCTCTCTATCACTAATTTGCAATTTTTTTTACTTCAAACACGGACAGATTATAATAATAATTATACCTAAACTTAAATATAGAAATCAATAATGTAAAAATAATTTAAACTTCTATTACTCATTTTAGGGTTGATATTAGAAAAAAATTAAGTTTGGGATGATCGCAATTATCAATTCATGAGCTACAATGAAAAACGCATCATTAAAAATACTAACATACTTGTAAACATTATAATAACAAACAGTACCAAAATGTCGTGTGAAATTGTATTTGTGTTTTCAAAATTTTCTTAATTGAATCGACTTTACGTGGAGGATTATAGTCTGCTTATTTTGGTCGAATTTAAATGTACTGATTACAGACGCAGACACAATGCATAATATTTTTAAAAAGCAGTATATCCATTTTAACACTTTTTCAACTTGAACACGTACACATATTCTAACATTGTATTTGGTAAATACCCTATATCCATCCATCCAGCCCAAAACACGAGGATCTTTACAGTGTTTGATTGGTCTAAAACAAATTATATCCAAACTCAAACCTAGAAGAAAGCTGTGTCTGTTTACATGCTGACATATTTTCGTGGGTGTAACTTTCAACACGGAACTGCATAGCTGTTTTTCCCTTCAACAACAGCTTAAGATTCTGACTACCAATACGTACAAAATGTGATATCTTAATAGCTTTAATAGAGCAATCTCAACTACTACTGACTCGTTAACAAAACTGCCACTCAATTTGGTATCTTCAAAATGAATAAAAGTTAAATAAGCCTTAATTGGAAAAGTCCTTTCATTATTTTGCCTAATTTTAAAAATTAACAAAAAATAAATAAATAAATAAAACTGCAAAATATTTTTTTCAAAACCAGTAAAACAATTTTTATAATGTCAGCATTGCTCCGAGTTTTGGGCAAAAGTTGATATATCCATACAATTTTACTTCTGTCCAGCCAAACAAAAATCAAACTACATTAACTCGTCAAATAAGAAAATATAATCCTAATTCTTTTCATACTTAACCAAGAAATATTATTTTTCTTGCCCTGAAAAATTGCGAAAATATTTATAACAGTTTTTGCATTCTAGCTCCTTTATTGTTCAATTAAATAAGTAAAACCAATTTCTCTACAACTTTTTTTTTAGTTTAGTAGTCTTCAAAATGCATTATTAAATGCCAGGTATTCAAACTACAGACGAAACGTGTAGGAGCCATTTTAAAACTCGCTTACGCAAGGATACTTTTCAATATCACAAAATGGGTCAGAGACTCAACGAGGCCAGAGCAAGACGTTAAACACAAAATCTCTTCTCTGTGTAGAGGGACAGATTGACGGATCTCAAAAGATTTTCTTAAATCTAAATGATCAAGTGTACTATTCTTTGACTAACTACCAAACCGGTATCTACGTCACTCTTGAAATAAAATATAGTACAAAAATAAATAAATAAATAAAATAAAAAAGAAATCTACCTTTTTCTCCTCTTTAAGGCTCTCCAACGACTGCGACAACTGAATCAATTTCTGTTCGATATCTTTAATGTGAGGAAGAACCTGAATACAGAAGCATAAGACGGAGTCAAAAATCAATCAATCAATCAAACAAAACTATAAATTTTAAGGTAAAAAAAGAGAAAAGATTTCTTAATAGTATGGTAAAAAATTAAAGGTTCCGAGACGATACGATAAAAGAAGAAGATTTAAAAAGTTTGCAAAAGCAGAAATGGAGATTTAAGAAAACCATTCCACGAAGGTGCTCTCACCCTATTCTCTTCCTTGAGCCTAGCGTTCTCTTGAGCCAGCTCCTTGAATCTCTCTTCCAAATACCTCAATTCGTTCAGTTCCTAAAGAGAAAAAGGAAGCATGATAAATCGTTTAATGCGACTCTTGATGGTAACAGGAGGAAAGACTAAATTAAAATATCACAGAGAAAGCAATAGAACGCAAAAATAATAAAATTTAGTTAAACACTCAATGTTTTTTGCTCACAAATGAACTTTCTTTTCACATCGTTCACATAAAGTATATATTTTTATACGAGAAAAAATCAGTGTTAAACTACTTCCCATACAGCATAATGTTGTTAACGTCCACTTCCGCGACCGGAGTTAAGTAATATATCATTGTGCATACAATGCAATCATTATATAAGGATATCATTGTGCAGAGTGGCCTTCTTGAGGGCAATGGGTCAACTCAGATCTGTTAAACTTTGACATCGCCCTTAAGAAGGCCACTGCACAACAGAATGGCCGATGCGCCGGTAGTTCTGAACTACCGAGACGCAGTTTGTCCCAGACAAACAAGTTTATAGGTTAAAAGTTGCCTTTTGTCCACAAATAACTCGTGATCTATTACCAATATTTGAACAGATGTAACAAATACATAACGGAAAAGAGCCAACACACAAAACAGTCGCTATGCAAACTGAATCTTACGATTTCCAGCTAATACCTAATTAACGTGGTAATGTTCTAATACCTTGTTTTCCTCATGAAGTTTGGCAACAGTCATATTGGCAACTTTTAATTCCTGTGCGGCTGCTCGGAGATTAGGAATATCCTGGAAGAAGCGGAGAAAAGGGAAGAATCGGAAGGTTAGAAGGAAAATTTTCAACTATTTACATACAAGTCCATCCACACACCACCGTTAACTCTTTTAAATGTACACAACGGTATAAGACAAGCTTTCGTCACTGAGGTAAAGAGTGAGAATGCTGGAGAGTTTATTAATATTAACATTTCCTATTGTGTGGGTCCAAAGAGGCATCGACACACAAAGTTTACTCAACTTTTTCAGTTTTGTACTGCGATGCAGACACAGGACCTTGCCTCGTTAAGTGGTGAAGTACTCATTTTGTTATGGGCTGTACCAATAGCAAAGTTGGTGTAATAACCACAAGAAAAGTTAAGCGTGTTTCTGACATCATTGCAGCTTAACTAGAACAAGAACTAGACTTGGAAAGTCTAAAAAACTGGTTTTGGGCTAAAGAAAATTTACTCAATGTTATATCATAATAAAACAGTCTGATGTTTTGATTAATTATTTTAAGTTTAAGAACATTATTTTGGTAAAAGCCTTTACAAATAAGTTTGATGCAAATTCACTGGAAACATTTTTAGTACTTGAATGAAAAAATCTACAATTATAATTGATCAGGAACAATTTAAGCAATATTACCAATTAAAACATCTATACATGATTCATAAATGAGTAAAAATGAACTTCTATACTAAGGGTTGTCAGTTAAAAAGGGGGTCATTTTCATTCATCCATAATATACGCAATATAATTTTCTCTAAAATATTTTCTGTCAATGCATTTATCCTGTTCATTTGGGTTTTGCAACCCTCAGACAATGAATCTTTAGCCCTCCTTTGATACATTTTAAAATTGTTTTTTAAAATTTCTAAAATAGAAAATAACCGACTTTGTTTTGATGGTTAAAATGTCATCTGTATCAAAACATTTTCCTCCCGAGTCCCAATCAACTTGCGCAAAAGGGGTCAGGCGCCATGCACAGAACAATGCCAAGATGTTACAAATTAAAATTATTGAAACTCTACTACAATAGCAGGCTCTTGCTATTGAACCTTTTGCTATAGGCTTCAAAATAGCCTTTTCTACAGACAGAAGCACCAAGCACCATAACCCAATACCTTCACTTCTTCTCTGAGGAGATTGAGCTCAGCCGTCAGTTGCTTAACCTTCACCTCACTTTCTTGAAGGGCAGGGAAGTGCTAAAAAAATAAGAGAGACAGGAATACAGGGCAGGAATAGTTGAGGAAAAAGGTAAGAGCCAGGTATCCAATAGGGACCACAGAGGAAATATAAAAGAGCATATCGGACAGAGTTAATTTCCATTCAAATTGCTATCTTTGCACTATAGGATGTTTCTAGGATCTTTAACCATCAAAGTTGACAAGTGATCAGACCAAAATAACGGCCAATTCAGTCTGAACTTTTGTATAATTTCTTATAAACTAATGAAGACTTATTCTCATTTTGTTTTTATACATCGAAATAGTTTAATGAAATAACCATAAAATAGTTTTAAACTCATTACGTGATTTGTGTCCACTGAATATTGAACAATCTCATTAGAATCCTTATCGATAGAAATTTTACTACAATTAACATACATTATATTATGAAATAAAATAAATAAGTAATTAGAGACTTACAACCTTTTACAGACAAAATATACACCATACAAAATATATACTGTTCGTCTGCAACAAAGTTGTAAGTCTCTAATTACTTATTTATTTTACTTCAACAGAAGTTTCTCGACAAGAGAGCATCCAAACCAAAGCCATGTATTTTACTGGATAAGTTAACCCCTAATGTAATTGACGTATACAAAATTCAGTGAAATCTCGATGGAGTTGATGTCCATGTTCCATACTTTTGTTTTACGCATATATCTCACATGCCTACAATACAATGTAAACTTCTTATTGAAGAAAAAAATAAGTCGTTTTCATGTCTTTATATTTTACCTAGTCTTCTATCTATAATCAGACAGAATTTCTACAATTTCAATTTTGAACATTTTGTATTCCATTCAAAGAGTTTTTGCCACCTGATCCAGCTGTCGACAGGCTCTTAATCACTCGCAGAGATACTTTGTTGTTGACACATTGTCATCCACATAAAAAAGGGAAAAATTCTTTTAGTATTTTGAAAATGGTTATTTAAAGGTAGATAACGTCAATTGCTTTACACCATTTTCTTGTTCTGTGGTTTCAACAATTTCTGTCAAACCCCTCTAATCATTTAACATAAATTTTGTAAACATTATGTTTAATTCCGGTTCAATAACATGTACATTTTTTCTTTGAATATTTGATTGGTGAAATCAATCGCTTCCTAGTTATATCGTAAGTGAAATTGTTATAAATTTTCATCTTCTCAAATTCAGGGTAGAATGATCAAAGAGAAAAACTTGGAACACAAACATCCATTTCTCTAATATCATTAATTCAATCAATTTCACTTTGTCATTGCTGTGTCTACATTTCTTTACATACATGAAGGTTTCTCAATTATAGACATTTATGAACATTCTACAGGTAAATAACTAGATTTCACTTCCTCGGGCAGTGTTATGATAAAAACATTGTAAATGTTGAAGCATCCAGATGGGCGTCACTTGCCTACATTCTCTATATACTTCCCGCATAATTCTAAACGGAATCCCTAATTGAAATATGAGAAGGAATCCAAAAAGAAAATAGTTCAAGTCACTGGAAGATAATCTTCAAATTGCAAGTAAGAACGAAACGAATAGGAAAATGATGAGTCATTGAAAAATATCTGCCAACCCTAAAATTCAAATTCAGAAGTATCAAGGGTACTTTTTTTTNNNAAAATGCAGTTTCGCACCATAGAGAAGAGCCGTAGTGACTCTTCCCCGTGTGTGGGACTCGCCGAATATCTCGACCGCACCCACTAAAAAACCCTCCTGATATCAACAAATATCGAAATACAAAGATGAAAGAAAACCAATACAAGACAGAATACCAATACATTAATACCAATGCAATCGAGGGTACAAGGCGATTGCTTGAGCATACCTTGAGCTGCTCCTTCAGCATTTTGTTTTCCGCAGACAACTGAGTCGACCTCCGAGTGGTAGATTCCAGAGTGGTTCGCAGCGTGTTGATGGTTGTGATGAAATCCTGCTCGTGGGTTCTCGCAGTGGTCACTTCCCTGCTTTTGGTTTCAACTTCACTAAAACAAAGTTGCAGAAATTTCAATACATGATACCGTAAGTTAATTTAAAATCTCTAGATTTGCTTCTAAGGAGTCTATCTGTTTTATCTCCTTCTCAGCGTCAACAAAATGCTACAATCATCTCGTATATACGTCAGTTAGTAGAACTATTAAATAATAATAACAACACAACCCTTTTGGATACACACTACAATTTATTTATCACAAATATTTCATTTGAAGCTAAGTATCTAATGTAATATTAAATGTAATTATTATAATATATATTCCATGTAATACTTTATACAAAATACTTAACAAATAAAATATTTTGGACAAGTATTGTTTCTATGGAAGATCTTTGACTCCTCAAGAAGTGCCATACTTGAACAATTTTCGTTCTGCCTTCAACATTCATATGCAAAGTGACTCAGAGTCAATTGGCCTCTAAAAGAAAGAGTTTCTAATCCAGTTTTAATACGTTATACACCAGAAGATTATCAGTAGTGTGGTTGAAATGCTGTGGAATGCAATATATAGTGAAAACCTCAAGACAGTGTCTGAGCAAAGGGGTTGTGTCATTATTATTATTTAACGGAGCTACAAACATTAAACCGCGTCACANACAAAGTACTGGTGGCGTATAAATTATTGTCAACAAAACACAACTTCTCTCTCTCTCTCTCTCTCTCTCTCTCTCTCTCTCTCAGACGTAGGAATTGGGAAGGAGAGGTGTCAGGTTGCGATCCAACATTTGGAGTAATTGAGAAAAGCCCTCGTCAAATTCTGATCTACCACGGAACAGAATCGGTGTACTTCCACTACGAAGCACGTGAAAACGTTATAACTACCGAGCTACAGTTAGTGACATAAAACTACATCTTCTAAACTTCTCCTAGGAGAGTAAGGTAGAGCAGAGGCGACAGTAGATAAACATCCATTTAGTTGTTTATTTCATGTCTTACGGCCACGAGACATGCACTTCCATCCAACTGAACTGTCGGACTTGGGAAGGAGAGATGTCGTGTTGCTGCGAAACCTTCTGTGGCATCAAAGCAAACATACTTGTCGGGAGTAGGTGAAGACAAGCGGGATGTTGAAAGCAAAGACACTACCGCTAGACCAGCGCTGTCAGTAAAATGGGAGACGGGACTGGGGATTAGTAAGATATCGAGATGGCTCTGAACATCTTGCGATGTGTTCTTCCCCCCCCCCCCACTACAACTCGACACATCAAATGTGTTTCCCCCGCAAGTTAGAA
This sequence comes from Laupala kohalensis, assembly GCA_002313205.1. Classification (NCBI taxonomy): domain Eukaryota; kingdom Metazoa; phylum Arthropoda; class Insecta; order Orthoptera; family Trigonidiidae; genus Laupala; species Laupala kohalensis. The sequence continues at coordinate 23,122 of NNCF01131729.1, read as the reverse complement.
AACTCGTAACGTAACTCATTTGCACGCACCTCGCTAGCAAACACAAATTGCCAACATCTACAAATTTGAGTAATATCCAAATAAATATTAATAGTAGTCTCTAATTGCTGTATAGAGAAATTACAAGGTAACAAAAGCACAACCAACCAAGGCACAAGGTGTAACATTCGTTCCACACGTCGCTCCATGCAGAAGGGAGAACAGAACAGCAACAGCCACAAGAACCGTCAAGTGAATTGAATTGGTGTCTGAGGTTGGCAACGGAATAAAATTGCCGACATAACACGAGGTACAAATATCAGTACTCTTATGGACGGTGGCGACGTACAAGTGTTGCCTATATGGAGTACGTGTTCTATACCGACATCAATGAAGCCGATTAGACTGACAATAAAGAAAGGAAGAATTTATTGTCAAGAGAGCTGCAGTTACAAACTGCGTTTGAGGACCACATTGATGACGACAAAGTAATTTACTGTAAGCGACTAATATACAAAATAAACTAAATAATCACACAAGCGCATGGATTCCGTTCATGGTTTTCTTCTTCTTCCTAAGTTAAATTTTCTGTCAGATGCAAAGTAACAAGACTTGATGAAGTATACTTGTAAAGGGTACCTTACCTCTTGAGAGCGTCCCTTTCGTTCCGAAGGGAATCGCAGGTCTTTTCCATCGACCGACACATGGCTTCCAGCTGCCCTCCGCTGTGCTCCACGTGCCTCTGCAAGCGTATAATGTTTTCAACTGTGTCTGTGTTGGAGTCCAAGGGAGCGGGATGGAAAGGAGGAACGTTCACCGGGACTTTGGATTCCAAGATCTATAACACACGTGCAATGCAAGCCAACAGCAATATCACTACAACTATTTCCACTGTATTGTTTTGAAAACACAAACTTAACTGCTTTAATAGTTTGCCTAATGAACTATAAGTAATATCAAATAAAACTTCGAGGAAAGTGAAATTAAAAAAATGGATTACATCTAACATTTAAAGATTATACTATATGAAATTATTAAAGATTATCTATTTATAATAACAATGCTAACATTTAATAATTAACGATTATATTTATGTTTAACAATCCTATGTAGTAACTATTGCTATGAGAATAATACATTATTGATTTATATTTTCTTGAGAGTTAAGTTTAGTGTGTAAGTCAACCAGGAAACTTGTTTACTTCTATAGGGAATTTACTCTTGAATAATCCATACTAATATATAAATGCGAAACACAAAAGTGTGTCTGTCAGTTTGCTACCTGATCATGATACTTGGCAAGGATATAGTTTAAATGTCCAGAATGAACATAGGCTTTTAACTTTTATTTTTTTAAATGTGTGAAAAGAAAGATAGAAATGGTTTTTGACAATAAATGTCGATAAAATCGGGGGGGGAAAAAGGAGTTATATTCCCTTTCGCTGCCTAAACGATTAGAGATAGGTGACAACAATACCCGACGACAATACTCTCTGCTTCAAACACATCTACAAAAACAGTTCTGTTACAGCATGTCTATCTACAAAAATTAACTTAAATTATCAAAAAAACGTTATTAAAAATAAAAGTGTTAAAATACTTCAATACAAGAGAGTAGTTTATGTAGGGAAAAAAGAACCCTAATCCAATTGGATGCATTCTGTGTTTTGTGTACTTAACAAAGATAAAAAAGTCTTTAAATTGTAAAATTTCTACAAATGACAGATTTTACAAGAATTTTAATGAAATGGTGCATCCGCATCATGCCTCGGAAGCGAACACTCAAGTGTCACGGCTTCCGCGAGATGGTGTAGTCAAGTTTTACATTAAATTTGTATTACTATGAATTTGAAAAATTAGGATCCTACTCATGTTTCAAAAGAACAGGAAGTAAAAAGTATTTTGATATAAGAATATAGATAATTTCATTTTATCCTGGGTAACAGAAGATTGGCGTACAAGAAAACTCCCAGGTAGCGCCAAGTTATCAGCTAGTACTATGTAAATTGATCGGGTATTAAATAAATAAATGAACTATTGAGATAAGGAGAAACACATTGTGATCAAACAATTTCTTTATTACAATGCTTTGACCCTGAACAGGGTCCTCTTCACGACTTAACAAGAGACTAAAAAATTTGTCTCATGTTTTCACTTCTCAATGTTGGACTGACTAACCCTTGTTAAAGTCTTAGTTGCTGATAAATCTTTTTTTGTCAACTTTCACTTCTTTTTTCATAGATTTTTTGGTCATTTGTCTAGACCTGAAGAAGAACTCCTTCAGAATCAAAGCTTCGTGGTAACTTAATAAATGGATTATGTTTGTTCATATGCAATTAAAAGCTGAAATTGCAGACAAGAGGAATTATTCTCCTGGACTTTTAAAATGAAACAAAGGGCCACCCNAAAAAAAAAAAAAAAAAAAAAAAAATTGAAGATATTTTCAGTTTTTCAGTTTGTTGTTTTTCCCTCTTCTCATACATATCTTGATTTTTAATTCAATTTTTCATCGGTTTACGTTTAATTTAAGATTTTACAAACAAATAAAGCAGACTATAAAAGCAGTATCTATCAGAATCTGCAACCAACTCAGGGAACAAACCTTTCTCCTTAGAGACTCTGTTCTCTCGTCAATTTTCTTTGCTAAGGCAGGCACCATCGACAGAGCCTTGACAATGGCCACCCGCTCCGTCTCCATTCCTCGCTGCTTCTCGACCGCTGCGCAGCTCCTGCATGAATGCACAGAGTTGGTGTCCTGATGCTTGGAGTGTGTCGTGTAGCCAGACGAGCTGTCAGTGGGTTCCTCGGTCTCTGGGAGACGTTGGAGCACTTTCTCCATGTCAGAGATGATACGGGCCACGCTGGCATCATCCGTGTCTGGAATATGGGAAAAAGAAAGGAAATAATGAAATAAAACAAAATAAAAACAAAGAGGTTTTGAAATACTGGTTAAGGCTACGTAGAATGCACTAATATAAATTAACAAAATATTAGAAGCTAGACTGCATTAAATATTCTTGAGTAAACAACAGCAAAAGATTTACTATCTCTTTATAAAAGATAATTTTGGAAAATATTAAGTATGTATTTCACATTATCTTCAAACTGAGTCGTTTATTATTAAATTATCTTTTAATCCAGTTATTTATAAACAAAATCATATATTCCCATTAAAAAAGTAACTGGTTTCTTACCTCAAGTGACCTAAAGGCCACTAAACGTTTCTACTAAGACATGTTTAATAGGTTTCTAACACAAAAGGAATACATCGTTATAGTAATATTTATCTGTGTTGAAAAATCCTTGATTTGAATTACAAATTCCTTTTTGTTAGAGTGAATTTTGAAGTGTGTTAAATAAGAGGTCAAAATAAATATCTCAAGTTCGTAGGGAACTCTACACCTACATTTTAAAGAATCAAACTGGAAGGTTTTGAGATTGAGACGGAAGAATATCGCTGGCGATTAAGATGTTGAAAAGAAAGGACACAATATTCTCATAGAAACGTTGATTCAAGGAGAAACAGAGTCGTTTCCAAAGGAATTGACCAACAATTGGCTCTTATTTTAGCAATAATGAGAAGTGATAAAGGAAGTACTTGTTTGTGTCCCTAGAGGAAGCAATAAAAAATTAGTAGAAATATGATACAGATTTAAAGGTGAGAATTCTCACAAAAATCGACAAGAATGAGAAAAATATACAAGAGAACACAACTCAAAGCCTCACAAATAATTCTGTGGCAGAATTGCAGAATTTGGTTAGTTATTGAGAACATAAAAAATTAAAGTGAAAGTATACAACCCTCAGGAGTTATTCCAGAAGCAAGTAAGGGGACAACCTGCTAATTCTATCATCTTTGATAAAATAATTCAACATCTGTCTTAAATATCAATGATCTTTTGTGAAATCTGTCAATCCACACACTTCACTAGGAGCATAATTATTGAAACCATTTTTGTGGATGACTTGTTTAAGTACAATGGGGATGTACTGACAAAATGAAAAATAAAAAAGTAGCTTAATTTTATTTTGTTTTTCTTCAGTGTATTTAATGAACCAACGTAGGGTTAGGTTTTGTCACATCAGAATCAAAGCACTAAGGGTTTGTAGCTCACAATACAGAAAATGCATGAATAATTATTAATTATAAATAAACTAATGATCATTCATAAAACACATTAACTGGCTTAAAGAAAAGTAGCATTGGTCACCATCCTCATAAGTAAAGAGTTACCTTTGAAGACACACAAATTGTATGAAAATTAAGACAGAAGGAACTAGATTTTTCTGAGATTGAAAATAGTGAGAAAGAGTTACACAAGGAAAAAAATCTTAAGACACATTTCAGTCTAAACCAGGACTCATAATCAAGGGAAGTCAATATTTGTGTCAAATTCTCTACATTTTGAATAATTAACACTGGAGGGAAATTTTTTCTTAACTCTCAATAATACGTACTGTTTTTATGTACCATTCCTTGTAACTCCTTTATAAGAAATTGAAGAGTGCGTACTGGATTAAACATTGTAAACACATCATTGCCCAAAATACCCGCAATTGCTTTCATTTTATCATCCGATTTTTGTTTCAATCCATCTGAGGAGGAAGCCCCGGAGGTGTGACTTCCGACCAGGTCGGCAGGAACAGACTTGGGTCTCGCTCCCTCTCCACAGAAGGATCTTGCGCACTGGACACTTTTATTGGTGAAATGCAAAGGGCCATCGTTGTTAGAGCTGAAACCGGACGTCCCTTCGCTAGAGAAAGATTCTTCTGGCAGCTTGACAGAAGGTACTGTAAAATAGTGGTTGCATTCTAAAATGTCGGTGTTTGTACAACTTTCTTCTTTCTTAGGCACCTGACTTTCGCTGTCGTGATTGCTCTTGGAGTTGTAGGTCAGAGCTTTAGAGCTACCCAAGGAAGATGTGGGTTTGGCACAGGTGTTGCAACTGGATTTGTTGGAGGCAGTGGAAGCCTTCGGGCCAGATATGTCCCAGTGACCTCTCTCTGCCTTGCAGTTCGGTTTGTGGTTCTCGCGAAGCAGCTCTCTCCACGGGATGAGTTTTGTTTTGTTGAGGGAAATCTCCCTTCTGTGAGGGGAAGGAGCACGACGGTTGGGTGAAGTGGTCTGGTGGTGCTTCCCGGTTCTAGAAGGCACCACACTGACATAGCCATTATGTCCTCCTTGTCTGACAGGGGTCGTAGGTTTCTGGTACTCTGATCTGTTGCGTTGAGGCACCGGCATGCCAACACTGTTGCTGCGCAATCGATGCGCGTCCGGCTTCGGTTTGTGTGGGTTCCGTTCGTTTCTCTCGGGAGATTGTCTCTTGTTGGATAACGTTCTCGGGGGATCATGACGGGTGCTCTGGCTTCTCGGCCCCGAGGGGGCCACGAAAGATTTGGCTGTCACACTACTCACACCTGAGAGATGTGCAGAGGAGGCCCTGTTCCTTGAACGGGACGGCGGAGGCGTCTTGGATTCAGAACGCCCAGCGCGCTTAGGAACTGCGGCTGCATTCTTCTTCTTGTTGTTGTTCGTCGTCAACGAACCGTCACGGCGATTAGGTTCAATCTTCTTAGCAAGCACTTTACCGAAAAACTTTTCTGCGTCAGAGATGCCGCGATTGAGGTCCCTAATATCTGATACTATCGACTTACGATTATTGGACATATAGAGAGGTTAGGGTTCAGGTCGTGCGGAAACGACATCACAGAAAAAAGAAACTGGCCCGGCTGTTGTCTTCAAATCATTTATGGTACACAAAAACACAAAAACTAACGGAGATACTTTGTAAATACACTATGTAATTTAACAATGGAATCACTAATGGCAATAAACATAAACACAAACACAGAATGCATCTGCAGGAATGGCGTCCATGTGTTGCCAATATAATCCGTTAAAAAAAAGTTGCTAGTTAGTTAACACTTCTTCAATTATAAGAGATCAAATATTTGAGAATGACAACAAAAAGTTAACATTTATTTTTTAATATCAATTATTAACTAATATAAAATAATTAAGTTAATAGTCCAGTGTCAGAGAACGCATACACAACCTGTAGCTTAGGATGGTAAAATGAGCTTGCGCCATGTTGTTTTCGTTATTCTTTTTATGGTATTCTTCACGGCGCGTATATGAAATTGAATTGTTTATTGAAACTGTTTTCAAAAGTAAAAAGATCTGTACTACAGAAGAAAATGTCCAACATTACTGCTGTACTGTCAATTTCTTTTTTCCATGTAAGGTGGATGGGATTGTGCATTACAGATTCCTATTGAAAGATGATTTTGACATTTCAATTATTTGTAATTTTTTAAAGAAGATAAAATGTTGGCGGAAATGATATCTATACTTTCCATCGTGTGTTTCAATGACTCGTGTTTTTGGAAAAAATGTTAAAAGTTGTCCATTTTTTATAACCCAAAGATAATAGTTGCTCTGAGAAGAGAAATTTGACAATCTCTGTTTATTCAATTTTTTACAATCCTTTACTGGATTGATCTTTTTACCTACATATACTTTAACAGTACGCCACACAACACTGACAATGTATAATAGAAAATGCTTACTTGTGCCACCGGCTCGATTATTGAAACAATTACCAATTTCATTTGATTGTTCATATTCTAATAAGTTAACATATAATTTTAAAAGTATCAATTCCTACATGTTAACGTCTCAGCTTTTAGAAAAAGTTGGGGGAAGTTAAAATGTTTTCAGAAGAAAGCTGTACTTTGAGTTGGGTGCCAGAATTGCCATAGCCATACTTATCATTGTATTCTTATTATTATTTATGAACAAGTAGCCTATGGCTAATATATAATAAAAATAGTAAATTTTTAGTCATTGAGCATGTGAAGGAATAGACAAAATCAGTACATGAACACAATATGTCCCACATAATTGACTATTTCAATTCTTATGATTTTTAAACACTATACTCAGAGTAATCTATAGTTCGATAATAATTTGTACATGTAAAATAAATTTGTTGTGTTAAATTACAAACATGTTGATATTCTATTAGTATTATAAATAGTAGCTAACTTTTCATCTTATCTAGGAATTTTTACTTAAATTTTTGAATCTGCCTCTGCCTTAGGGCCCTTGATTGGAATCGATGGGATGGTCCTTTGCTTGCTTCCAGAGAGTAAATTAGATTTTTGTCCTCCGTGTGGTCATACGCAGTTTGTACTGCTTTTTTGACAATAAATTTATTTGTTTATTTATATTTATTGTAAATGTAAATATCCAAAATTTCAATGTACACAATTATAAACACTAATACAATGATTATAATACAACACCTTTTTCCCACAACAATTCACAATTGTACACATTAAGGCAATAATGATATAAGTTTATTGTACATCACATTTCCCATTCTAATGGGTAGAAAACAATTACATTATAGAATAAATACATTCATGAATTAAAACCAACCATTATAGAACAATTACCCTAATCAATGAGCTATATACTAAAATTACAGTACCTCAAAAAATTATTTTATGGAACATAATTGTACATTTCATATTTTAATTTTGTAAATGTCCCTCCCACTAATAGTTTTGGTAATTTATTACACATTTTTAAAACTAGGACTTCATAGGTATTATGGAACTTGGCGAAAGTCTACGATAGGGAACATCAATACTTTGAGACTTCACGTTTTGTCCCAATGTATGTTATGTGTGAACTGAACTTCAGAAACATCACCTTTAACACAGCAGCGTATTATTAATATTAATATTTATCACAGTCATCACCTTAAATTCAACAAATAAAGGTTTGCAATGTGTTAAATAGCGGGAGTTGGATAATATTCGCACAGCTTTTTCCTTTGAAAAAGTAGAATGTGGTGTACTTATGAAATATTTCCCCAGAATATGACTCCATATGCAATAACTCTTTGAAAGAAAGTAAAATACGCTGTTTTTATACATCTGTCAGGGACACCAGTTCTTTTATTAAAACCATAACAATGACAACATCATTTTTGTGAGTAATATTTGCTTCTGAACAATTATACCAATGAATACTATATTTTTTTAAAAACTTAAAAATCCTTCCATCTATGCAACTTCTCACTTTGTGTCGAAATTGACCCACATTTTGAGATTGTTTTATTTCCTGTGCAAGTTTACTATCCATTACTTCTTGCTCCTTTTCAGTTTTTTATCCTTTAAAGTTTTTTATCTGCCTGTCTAGTTACATACTGATGTACAACACTGTTTTTCTTTTCTAAATTGCTTAAATAATTAGGCAATAGATGGTTTTCAAGTCTAAAAATATAAAGGTCAACGCATCTTTATTTCTTTTCCTACAGTATCCCAATATTGCTTTCATTTTTTCTCTGCCCCTCATTCAATTCTTTACCTCTTAAACCTTTTTATTAAAGGTTTTACTAATACTTATTTTATTTATTTATTAACACTAGGTAAAATTACAGTAAGACAGTGGCATTAGATGCCTGTTTGTAGGTCTGGTACATAAAAGACTTATGAACTAAATTACATGCTGTGAACATAATGTATTTTCATGTATTGAGTAACTCTTTAGTTGTATTCCAATTATAATTATTATCACAATAAACTATATATATTTACTTAAGTCCTGTTATCCAGTTACAGGGCTAAGCAGTATTTAAACAGTATTAGACTTTTATTATAGATACATTTTTATTTTTATATTCTTTTTTTGTTTTTGTTTTTAGCTTTTTCTTAATTGCCTTCTTACTATTAATATCTTTAACATGATTCTTGAAACTCACGCAGCTGTCTATAATCATACTGAGCTACTTATATATTCTTATCCATTCAAGGTTTGAATCTAGAAGCATTATAGACTGTTATCATTTCAATTTCTTCCACAAATTGCAATATTCAACCGATGAAAATTTTTTTAGAAACAGTGGTCTTACACTTTCAGACTAGTCCAATTTTTAATTAAAAAAAAAAAAACTTTTGATTTAATATTGTTCATGGTTTTTAATTCAGTAGGTATCTGATTAAAAAGTTTAATAGATGCTGTTTAACTACTTTTGCTAATTACAGTTCTTTTTTTCATTTTTGGTTAATGGAATACTGTAGTTCCTTGTATTACTCGTAGACCTTTTGAACTCGGAGCTTAGTTCTGTGCAACGGTACCCATAGGGAGTTAAAAGCAAAACATTGGCTCACGTTAAGTGGATATCCTTCATTAATGAAAGTGTCCTCGCTTATTATTTTTGAACTGTTGAAGTATAATTTTTTTAATAATTTACTCTGAAGCTGTTGTAGCATATTTAGATTATTATAATACGCTCCGCCCCAAGCGATTATTCCATAATTCATAAAAGTGTGAAAAAGTGCATAGTACATTAAAGAGTTTTGGTTTCAACAAATTTTGATAATTTATAGAAAAATGAAAATAAGATTTGTTTTATTGATTATATATTCAATATGTTCGTCCCATTTAAAATTGTAATCAATCATAATTCCCAGGTATTTGCTTTTTTATTTCTACGTCAGTTGGTGCACTATTGCAGTAATTTCCAAAAGTAGTAGAGTGTGTCTCGTCAACATTCAACGTAAGTTTATTAGCCTCAGTGCGTTAAATAAAATGTTTGTTTAATCATCAACACTTCTAAATCTGGCTTAAAATTTTCAAGTTCGAAAAATGTAACTGATGCTTAAACAGTGTATTACTTCATTAAATTTCTTGAGAAGTATAATTCGTAACACCAGTCGTAGTTAACACATGCCATAGAATATGTTGTAAGTAGTGGGTTTGTGATGAATAAGGGTTTAAGATGAAAGACTTGAACTCCAGATATCAGTTAAAGTTCAACGACAAACTTTAATAAACAAATTCAATGTTAATAATAATAATAAATAATAATTTATTTTGACTTTATACAAAAAAACAACAGGGTTGTGACCACGAGGAGCACTATAAAGTAATTTACTTTCTGGAAGCAAAAGCAAGGGACCATCCCATCAATTCCCATGAAGGGCCAAAGGGCCATGGCAGATTTAATATTTATAAAATATGTTATTTAATAAATACGTTCTGGTATCCATTTATTGTTCCAAAATAAATCGTAAGAATTAGAGATGAGTAACAACAAATGTACTGAATGTCATTTTCCCCCCCCTCTATGGAAAAACCCTGGTCGCCAGGATGGTGCTACAGACGAGCTCTATCGTACACGACCAAAGTGCCAAGGTTACGTACACTTAGAAATTACCTCTTATAAATAAAAAGGATCAAAAACCAACACGCAAGCAAAAAAGGGATTTAATCAGTATTTACAGTACTAAAACAATGGCATGATAAAGAATAAGACGAATTGTCATCACATCATCCGAAATCATATTGAAAACAATATTTATTGACAAATTGAATCTCTCATTAACTGCTTTTATTACGATCAATCAATTCTTTAACAACATTATACAAACAATAGGTATTAATTTCACAGTTCCATCACGAAAATTGGTCACCACAACATACAATTTTTAAAACTACACACTACACACATTAAACTTGAAATAATACATTTCAGAAAAGAACATTAGCTGAGAGTTATAATACTAATAGAATGTCAATATGTTTGTAATTTAACGCAAAAAATTTACATGTACAAGTTATTATCGAACTATAGATTATTCTGAGTGTAGTGTTTAAAAATCATAAAAATTGAAATAACACTTAATTCACAATTTATTGTTACAATAAACGCGCCCCTAGACAAAGCCTAGAGAACCTGTATAAGAAATCCGCCTTTACCCGAAGGAAAACCGGAGAAAAACCCGGGCCAGGATAAAAAAAGTATAGTCACAACATATTAAACTAAATAAATTTACCTTGCTGACAATGTGACTCAAGGGCAAGTACTACTACAATATCTCATAAAAATCCTCCATATCATAATTTAATACAACATATTCATTAAACTTCATGACATTATAGAAGCTATGATTCAGTAGAAAGTTCAACAGTGCACGTTTAAAGACATTCACTCCACTACAATATTTTTCAGTTCTTTTTCACTTCCACATAACATTCATATAGAGAGTCCATTCTCATTTATCGTACAAACACCAAGACCATTTTCCAGTCAAGAACATAAGTGTCATCGGAGTAAGCTTCATGAGATCTTCACAAGACGATAAACCATTTGGCAGAAGAGATCTTCTAAAATGAAGAAATAGATTTATTAAAAATCAACTCGTACATAAATTCATCCACACTTTTAATATGAAAATGAACAGATTTCAACAGTGTTATTTACCTGAGAATGTCATGCCAACTCATCGGAATTCAAATAGAATCTACAACAGGAAAGAAAAAGATAAAACAGTACAATTGAGGGATGTCGACATACAAGTAGAAATTGAAGCAAATAAATACATAATGTGATACATATTTCTGAAATAGATACAAGAGGATGTTTAAAAAAAAGGGTCCAAATTATAACATTTTGGTAGAAAATAAAGGTTCAAAAAGAACTCTGAAGCCATATTACTACAAATATTATTGCGATTCCGGAAATTTAAATTCTGTGAAAATGACGTAGGCCTACGAACATCAACATAACAGAATATGACGAATAATCTCACATTATAGTTTCTCAATATATGATTCACCGTACAAATGAATTAATTATCTCCCTATCAAGCAGTGTTTACCTTCTTACTGTCCTACTGCTAATAAGTAAGGCCTTCATTAAGACTTGGCTGCTGATAACGGAAAAACCAACGTCATTCTCAGGTGGTAGAGCTCTATTATTCTTTTTTATCTGATCATTGAACAGCACACAGTGAACACTTTCTCAGATAAATACTCATCAACAGAACATAACGAAGTGACAACTANCACAAGATGCTCATGTAACTGCTTCAGCTGCTGTTCAGATATTACGCTACGCTTCAGCTGATAAAGAGATGCCATAGTGTGACGTCACGACCATATTTGAACGCGACTTGAATAAAAATATCGTTCTGATTTATCGTAATGCTATATTATGCTTAATAAACATCATAATGCAATATAAATATGAAAATAGAGAGAATTATTTTAGTTTAATTAAAATTACATTTCTCAAAATCGATTGATGTATTACTGTTTAAATTTATTTCTTTTTACTCCAGCAATCTGTTCTACCTAAGGATGTTTTTTTGAAGTATTGTAATCGCGTCAAAATTTCGTGAGGGGACGTCCATAAATTGCGTAATGCACGACGCAGAGGGGGAAAGGAGAATTTTCGTCTTTTGATATCGTTTCTCTACGTTACAACAGGATGGGAATGGGACGTGTTCAGGATGTGTTTACTTTGATGTTACGTAATATTAAGTTTTATAGGACACTTACATTCTTACGTTCTATCCATGTGCTCAACCGATCAGTGAGTGCGCGCGCGGAACGACGAGGAAAGAACAAAGTATTTAAAAAAGTTACTTTAAAATAACTGATAACAATTTTAAAACTGTTATTTTTCTGCATGCCTGTGTTGTCTTATTATTCATATAAATTTAGTTGTATATGTACTCAACCTTGGCACGGTTGTGCACATTAATTCTGTAGTCCCATCGTGACCCGGGTTTTTCTCCGGTTTTCCTTCGGGTCGAGACGGATTTTTTATACAGACTTTTTCTAGGCTCTTGCCTTAAAAGGAGCGACATCTTTTTAAAATAATAAAAATCTGGAATTTAGTGTTATTTCAATACTTTTTAGACAATATTTTCCAAATAATCTTTAGCTTTTGATAATAAAACGTACTTATAAAATTACTTTCTTGTGCGTCATTAAAAACAAATTTGTTGGTTTTCTGTTAATATTATATCACGTATCTTAGGAGTACTGTGTCGAAATCTTAAATCCGCCACTTCTACCTTAGGAATTGCCCTTGATCGGAATCGATGGAAATACGTCCCTTTGCTTTTGCTTCCGGAGAGTAAATTGGTTCATTGCCCTCCACGTGGTCACATGACGCAGTTTGTAACTGCTGTATTGACAGTAAATTTATTTATTTATTTAAGTCTGAGTAATATAATTTTCCGAATAGAAACAACTCAGGTAGAGCATGGGAAGGGGTGCGAAGGGGTGGGGGAGTAAGAGACCGTGTCACAGGGGATGGGGAAGTCCTAAAAAAATTATAATAATCCTTAAAAAATGGTAAACCGGACAGAATTGCGTGTTTTTCAAACACACCGATTCGAAAGATGTTTTAAGAAAAACGTGTGTTTGTGTCTTTGGTTAGCACACTAAACAGGTAAAACAAAGCCCAACGTTGAATTTAATTATTTCATCAGCCAAATTCAAAAGTTGAATATTGTAACAATACATCGTGAATTTAGTGTTTTTTCAACTCTTATGATTTTTAACACTATACTCAGAATAATCTATAGTTCGATAATAACTTGTACATGTAAATTTACAAACATATTAACATTATATATGTATTATAACTCTCAGCTAACTTTTTATCTTATCTAGGAACTTTTGCTGAATTTTTTTTTGAATCCGCCTCTGCCCTTAGGAATTGCCCTTGATCGGAATCGATGGAAATACGTCCCTTTGCTTTTGCTTCCGGAGAGTAAATTAGTTGATTGTCCTCCACGTGGTCATACATGGCAGTTTGTACTGTTTTTTGACAATAAATTTATTATTATTAGAATATTGTCTGACGATGGGGTTGTAATACTCCTATAAAAATATTTATGTACGTGGCTTTTATACAGATTTTTTACACGTTTTCGAAAATCGTTGTTGGAAGAGAAAAAAGAAAATACATTACTATCGTAGGATTAAGGTTAGGATTAAGGAGTGTGACAGTTTGTACTGGGGGAGGGGAGAAGGTGCCGTGTTGCCACATTTCTGCAGTAAAGGCAGCTCTTACTAGGCGACAGACCGTCGCGAGAAATGTGTCAACACGGAGCCGTTACTATGACAACCACTCGCCACTGATTGGTGGAGGCCCGTGAGACGCATCCACTGGTAGTGCAGCAATCCTATTGCTAATTTAATTCAACCATAGCTGTTACATTCGTGTCGATTCTTATCATTCATACAGCAAAATAAGCAAATTATTTGTGTCACTAAATAATTTTAAAAGAAAAGTTAATATTTTTTTTATTGTCGATTGAATGATATAAGTCGCGTATTTAAATTATTCTTTGGCGAAATTGCACATTACGATCGTAATACAAAATAGAAGAAATATAATTATTTATATTCAACCACAACAAAACAGAACACAAGAATATATATTTACAAAATTCGTTAAAATAGCTGTTTTCTGCTAACAACAAAAAGTTGGGGACTACACTCTTGTCCTGGAATTTGTTGAAAAAAAAATCTAGGAAAAGTGAATGACAGCTCATTTGAGATTTGCCGTTTCGTTAAAAAAATGGCAATACTTTTAAAATAAGATCGCTATGAGGAACAAAGTATAGATCGATGAAAATGTGAATAATGTAGAGTTGGTAACAATAACAATCGCTGCCGAGCAACGAAGGAGATACTCGACTCCTCTACACTCCAAAAGTCACTTTGATACTTTTTGCCTAAAATTATTCAATATGGCTGCCTTAAACAAATTGCCAACCTCTACGAAACAAATCCTTGAAACTCACTGGCGTGCAGGTCATTCTCATCAGCTGATAAAGTGAGGTTAAAGCGTCCCGCTACATCTTGCTAGAAAAATTTCAGGAAAAGCGTTCTCACAAAGAATGTAACTAATATCCAAATAAATATTAATAGTAGTCACAAAAGCGAATATTTTCTGTAAAGAAATACAAGTTAATAACACAATAAACAAAGACACATGGTAATATTCGTTCCATATTTTGCTCGATGCAGAAAGTACAGAATAGCGCCACAAGAGCAGGAGAATTGAATTGGTGTCAGAGGTTGGCAATGGATTCAAG
>NNCF01131728.1:139024-161034 GCA_002313205.1 Laupala kohalensis | reverse complement strand
GAGTAGGTAAAATTTAAGAGTAGTCGAATTGTACGTAGCTAAGAGTACTAAATAAGATTGTTTTCTAATATCGCCTTCATGGCTATACTGTGCGGATTTAAACATAAAAAGACTAGGTAAATATATAATGTAGGTATAATTTAAAAAAATTTGTCGCCAAAGAGAAACTTAATTGTAGAAAACACAATTAAAAATTAGTATGTAATTAATTGTAATTAATTAGTATGTAATTAATGTCGGATAATTAATGAGAAAAACCGCCTAAGTGTAATGCATGTGAGATGATATGTAAATCATACTTACCTTCATGGTGATATTCTTATAATTAGATTAGAAATGACGGTGTAAAAATAGTAATAAATTTAAAAAGCAAAATATTTGAAAAGTCGTAGATAAATTGTGCGATCATTTCCATACTTCTGTCATATATTTGTAAGTCCATGTGATAAATTAATTTTATTTCAATTAGGAATTTAGTAAGTAATAAATAAGTAAATTAGTTTTTCACAAATATTTCGTTCGTGGTAATATTATGTATATATAAAGCTAACAAGTCTTAGTGAATATAGAAATTAAGCTAACATTTAATAAGAACGTAGTAAATCAGAGAATTTTAATAAGAAGCGTAATAAGAAAATTGCTAAGAAATGAGTAGGTAGAATTTAAGAGTAGTCAAATTGTACGTAGTTAAGAGTACTATATAAGATTATTTACTAGTATCGCCTTCATGGTGATACTGTGCGGATTTAAACGTAAAAAGACTGGGTAAATATACAAATTAGATCAGATTTAATAAAACCGTAGCCAAAGAGAAACTTTGTTATAGGTAGTATAATAAAAAATTAGTAAGAAAATTTATTAGGCGTTTCACACATTTCAATCTCTATTATTCTTACTTGTCTTACTCTTTAGGTCCTTTATTCACACGATTATATGTTTTCACAGCAAATCCATTACCATATCCGGTGAGGCAAGGAGTAGCTTTTGGGGTTTTGGAGGAGTCTGTTATTTGAGGTTTATTTGCTGTGAAAATCATATGGTTTTCTATTTCGACACACATACAATATTATCTTAATTCGTAATGCGTTTAGATGACAGAGGGTAAATAATCTTAGTATTTCATTCTTATTTAAATCGAAAAACGTAGTTGAGTACTATAATGTACATTACATTACATAAGTTAGTTTAAGAAATCCGAGGTATAAGGATTAATAATAAGGTAGAGATACCATAGAATATGTTACTAATTGTTCGTAAAGTGAATATTTCTTAATAATTTTGAAACAGCAGTGTATTAGATGTAATATGTATTACTTTTTCGTTGTGGCGTTATTTTTTTTTTAATCCGCGTTGTGTATTTTATGTGCGATTATATGTAAATCATTCTTCCCCTCATGGTGATATACTTATGATTTGTGTAGAAAAGACGCTGTATGAAAATAGTAATAAATTTACCAAGGAAAATTGTTGAAAAGTCGTAGTTAATTTGGCTTTTCATTTCAATAATTCTGTCATATATTTGTAGATACGTGTGGTAAATTAGTTTTATTTCAATTTGAAAACTAGTAAGTAATGAATACGTAAATTAGTTTTTCACAAATATTACCTCATGGTAATATTGTGTGGATATAAAGCTAACAAGACTAGGTAAATGTAGAAATTAAGCTGGTATTTAATAAGAATGTAGTCAAACAGAGCCTTTTTTATAGGTAGCGTAATAAATAAATTTGCTAAGAGATGAGTAGGTAGAATTTGAAGAATAGTCAAATTGTAAATAGTTAAGAGTACTAAATAAGATTGTTTACTATTGAGTATTGTCGTTGAGTTTCGAGAAAAATCAGCCTGAGTGTAATACTAGTTTGTGTGTTCTTATGTAAATCAATATTGCCTTCATGTTTTATATTTATGAATTGAGTGGAAAAGACGCGGTGGGAAAATAATCAGTAATTTTAAAAAGAAAAATATGTTTTAAGTCGTGGGAAAATAATGTGTTTGTTTAAATAATTGTGTTATATTATTGCAAGTCTAAGTTTTAATTAGTTTTTTTTATTAATACTTTAGAAAGTAATAGGTAAGTAAATAAGTTTGTTTACAATTAATGCCTTAACGGTGATATTGTGGAGATTTAAAGGTAAGATGTTATGGAAAATATAGAAATAAGGATGGTAATGAATAATACCGTAGTCATACAGGAACCTTTTATAGGTAATATAATATGTTATTTTTACTTAATATGTGAGAAGGAAAGACGCGTTAGGAAAATAGTAAATTTAAAAAGGCAAATTAGTTATATGTCGTTCGAAAAAATTCCGTGGTTTCAATTAATTTTAGTTTAGAAATTAACATTAGTAAGTAGTATGTAAGAAATTAGTTTGTTTACCAGTTTTGTTCTCATCGTGATATTGTGTATTTCTGAAGGTAAAAGGACTGGGTAAATATGAATGTGAAGTTAGTATTAAATAATAGTGTAGTCAGACAGGATCTTTATTTCTTGGTATTGTTTAACACAAAACACAAAATTCTGCCGGAGTACAATCAGCATGAAGATGTGAGCTGCAATCAGAATCCTAGGAACAGCGTTTTAACAAGTGTGAATGCAAAGAAGATCACTTCAATAAAAAATACACCTATTGTTGAAGTATAATTAATCTCATTGGAGCTTATAAAAAATAAGATTTCATTTTTCGGAAGTTTTGATTGCTCTGCTAATAATAACTTGAAATTAAGAAATAATTCACACTATTTATAATGTGAATGTTAAATAAATGTTTCAATATGATAAAATGAGCATAAAACAAATTTATATACGATACAATACGTATTTTTTATTCTTCGTCTCGTTGCTCGTACAAAGGCAGCCCTAAAAATATACAATAAAAAAGAAACAAATGAATACCATATTATTCGACGGTCAAGGTCGAGCTACCGCCGCGCTCTCTGACGCAGGAATTCTGAAATATTTCCTTCGAGACTAATAAGTTTCAGCCGGTCACTGGCGCGCCCTGGTGGCGTAAGTTTGAACTACCCTTTTGCGAGGGAGTAGCTTCTGTGATATGATTCACTGTTGTCCGCCGCTGGGACAACAGCCCTCTGAAGAATATTTTACTATATCTTTCAAGGCGGGAACGTCAATTCTGCCCAACTGCGCAAGCGTGTGGCGCATCTGCACGCAAGAGCCGTTTGATCGGCTCAGGTGTACTTAATCTGTTACCTGCATGATCATTTCGAAACAGTATTATAATAATAAGTTAGGAATTGGAGTAGCTAACAGAAATATTTTGTTTGTCTAGAATCTGGGAGATTTGAAGTATTTACAAATTCTGATCACGCTTTTCTATTTAATGTTCTTTTTGTACCTATTCCTGGAATGTAAGGAAGATGGTGACTGCATTTCGAATAGTTTGTCTGTTTTTGGAAGATAGCGTGGTCTGGAAATTTGGCGGTGTGGCTTTCTTTTCGTGACGACCTTCTCCTTCCGGGAGTGAACGATTTTCTATTAACTTTTGCGGGCGTCAGGGAGACTGAGTTCAGTGAAA
Source organism: Laupala kohalensis (assembly GCA_002313205.1). Lineage (NCBI taxonomy): Eukaryota > Metazoa > Arthropoda > Insecta > Orthoptera > Trigonidiidae > Laupala > Laupala kohalensis. The sequence continues at coordinate 157,498 of NNCF01131728.1, read as the reverse complement.
AGTAGTTGCGGCTGATCTAATCACTCGTTGCGTGATACTTGTTTGGCTTGTTCGAAAGTTACTGGTTTTATTTTTACTTTTTCCGGCTGGGAAGTTAACTTCGGTGATTTAATATAATGGATATGGGTTTAGGGGTAAAGAATAACGCAATATATGTAGTTTAAAGATTGGTAAATATTTATCGATTGGTATATCGCTTTCTGCGCGCTTATAGAAGTAGAAAAGGCGGTGGTGGAGTTGGTATACATCTCCGTGATGACTTAAATTAGAAAATCATTTTCACTTCTGAAGACAATCGAAGTTGTTTTGCAGAATACTTATTAGTTGAAGTGGAATTTCTGAACAAGAAATGTCTTTTAGTAGTTGTGTACAATTTTCCTAAATGCGGTAGTGTCTATGATTTAGATTAATTATTCTCATCTTGCGTAATTAAATTTGAATCCATAATAATTATGGGTGATTTTAACTGCAGTCTCGTTCATAGGGTTACTAATCACGCAATCACTTTTACTCTTTTTTGTATGTGAATTTAGAAATTCTTCTTTTGACCCCACCCATTACACAAAAAAATCTTAGACTTGGATCGATCATATTATTGTGTCGAATCCAGAAAGAGTACGCTTTCACAGACAATTTCCTGTTCCAGGAATTTCGAAGCACGATCTATTTACCTTTCGTACAGTCTTAAATATCCAAAGTATAATTCTAAAATAGTTCAATACCGAGATAATAAGAACATGGATAAAAATGATTTTTTTTTCTTGAAGTTCAGTGCCTTCCATGGTATCGTGTATATCAATAACCTATTCTTGACGGTAAAGTCTCAGTTTTTACAGAATTAATAAACACCCATATAAATCGTTATATACCGTTGAAGAAAGCACGTGTAACACGTCCACCAGCTCCTTGGATAACGACTGGAATCCGGAAATTAATGAAACAGAAATATTGCTTACTACACTGCCCGCCATACTGAAAAAGAAACGGACCGAAAAAAATTATAAATTCCTGAGAAATAAAGTCACTCAGAAATTGAGAAATGAGAAAATTAAATATTTTCACGACATATTCGGTGCAAAACGAGACAGTAGATCACTTTGGAGAACTTTTAAAAGCATTGGATTAGGAAAAGTAAAAGTTCCGTGTGATATTAATATATCTCTAGATAAATTAAATGATCATTTTGTGAACCAAGCACCGTAGATTGATAGCTCGTTAAAAGAAACAGTTCTAAATAATCTGCATAATCAAGGTAGTACCATAAGGGATTCCTTTTATTTTTCCTCTGTTAATCAATCTGATGTTCTGAAATTAATAATGAGTATTAAATCTAATGCCATGGTATCTGATAACCTAAATGCAAAAATAATTTAAAAAATATGTTGCGACATTGCTCTTCCGGCAGTAACAGAGATTATTAATAACTCTCTGTATTGGTGCTTTCCCCCACGACATGGTAAACTGCTTTTGTACACCGAAACCCTAAAACGACATAACCTGTGCATCCGAATGAATATCGCCCAATTAGCATTTTACCCACTCTCTCAAAGGTACTAGAAAAAATTACCCGCAAGCAAATAGAAGACTTTATTTTATCTAATAATATAATGAATGAAATTCAATCGGGTTTTCGAACAGGAAAAAGGACTGGAACAGCCCTATTAAGTGTTATCGAAGATGTTCGTAATGCAACTGATTCAGGAAAAATAACTGTTTTAGTTCTTCTTGACTTCAGCAAAGCCTTCGATTCAGTCGATCATGATATTCTCCTAGCAAAATCAAGATCACTAGGATTTGCAATGCCGACTGTAAATTGGTTCTCGGAATATTTAACAAATCGTAAACAAATAGTCGTAACTAATAATAAAAAATCGGTAGCCCTCCGGACAAAAAGAGGTGTAGCACAAGGAAGCGTTCTCGGTCCTCTAGCCTTCCTGTCGTATGTGAACGATGTCGACAAGCCCCTTAGGCACAGTAGATTTCAAATGTATGCTGATGACTTGCAAATATATATTATCTGTAGGTATCTTTATTGACAGCTCACTTAGCTGGCAAACCCAAATTGATAAAATATGTCGGAACGTGTACTCTTCGATTCATTAAATGAAACGTTTACGTGATTTTGTACTAATTCCTATACGAGAAACCCTTATCAAATCTCTAGTCTTGCCTCTGTGACTTCTTGCTCACAGATACAACGGGAAAATTAGAACGTAAATTAGAAATAGCACAAAATGCATGCATTCGTTTTATTTTCGACTTAAGAAAGTATGATCATGTTTCAGAATTCTATGAAAAATTCGGTATCCTCACACTTGAGAAACGACGCTCGTTACATATGTTACTGCTTCTATATAAGATCCTCAATAGCGACCATTTAAAAAAATTAGCTGAACGTTTCCAGTTTTTGAAATTAAAACGCGCGCAAGACTCATTCCTTCTCACGATCCCAAAACATAACACAACCCTTTTCAGTAAATCATTTAAAGTAATGCTTATCAGAGCATGGAACAAGTTACCAACTCAAATTAAATATGTTCCTTCATTCTCTTCATATAAGCGACATCTATCCATGTGGTTGCAACATAATTCACTTTAGTCACATTACAATACACTTCCCTCCTCTTTGCACTCTTTACCCCCTCTTCTTCCTCACTCATTTCCAGTCTCTAACGCTTCTTTCACTTTCAATTCTCCATCTTTCACTTTCTTATCTCACCAACCCCCATAACCCTCCTCACCCGTTTAATGTTCATGTTTTATGTAAAATGTATTTACGCCCTATGTACTATATAAAAATTGAAAAAAATTAAAATTGGCGCAGCGTAAAATTGTATTCTCTTTCTCATCGTGTTGAATTTCTATATAGAATTGATTTACAAACTAATAATTAGTTATACATATTATTATGTAGAATTTTTGATTAGCATTAATCATTATCTTTTTTAGTACACAAATTTTACATTTTTAAATATCTTTATTTGTTTTGTTTCTTTCAGTCTTGTTGTACAGCATTTTCTTCTGCTTTTTGTGTTTAATTTATTCGCACTATGATGTTTCCTTTATTTTTTTGAACTCTGAAACTCACTCGTTTACAGAAATTACAATTATCTTGATCTTTATATTTCTATTAGTGTTACGTTAAAATATTTTTATGAAGTTTAAATTGTAAGTTTTCCTATGTGTGTATCATATTATTATGGTAAATGTTATATTGTAATATTAACCTATTCGGCCCTAAGCCGCCATCCTGATTGAGGGTTTTGCTGGGTTTTTCGTCAATCGCTTAAGGTTTCCCGGGATGGTCCCTTGCTTTGCTTTCCCAGACTTACATGTAAACGTTACCCCTCTCTTATATCTCTACTTCTGTATAAATTGTATGTATTTTTCTTACATGGTTAGACGGTAGAGCATATCCTATTGTCTGAGTCTCACCAGTAAATAAAGACATATTATTATTATTATTATTATTATTGCTGGAGTAATAAAATGTAATTTACACAATTTTTGGACCGGTCGAGAAATGACATTTCCTATAAGGCCATGTTAATTGAGAGTCTTCTCTGAAGTTTTTCAAAATTTCCGATTTTTAGAAGTGAAAGTTTCAACAGCCACTTATTGCGAAATTGTAGGAGAGAGGTATTTTTGGACGATCTTTCTCAAATTTTTTAGTTACCTTCTGGAGGTTTGATATCTATATATAGAGGTGACATCCTTTTTCGGATCCCTTTTCTAAGGCAAATACGATAGTGGGAAACCTATTTTTAAGTGATAAGAAGTGATGGCTGATGTGGCTTCCGGTCTGTATCCTGTTATGTGCAGATGTCTCGAATTTCGAATGGCTACTAACTGATAACAAAAGGTTGTGAGTAGTGCAAATTTCCAAATATGTCATTTTAGGGTCCTTTTGAAATGAAATTTTAATGTTCGTACCGTCCTTTCCACAAGTCTCGATATGAAAGGACTATAAGGGTTTTGAAAATTCCAAGACACACCTTTTGATGCCAGACAGGTTTGAAGTTCAAAAATAAAGTTTCTAAGTTTTGAGAAACTTTGCTAACATCATTAAATCTTTTTTTTAGCTCTGGCAAAGGCAATGTCAGAGAAGATCTCTTTTGGGAGGCTATGATGGGCAGAGTGCCGATACAAGGCATCTATAAAATGTTGCGTGAGGCTCTATGTGTACTCCCTTTGTTGCATGACAGAAAAATGCGAACACACGCTTTGATAATATCCTGAGACCTTGGGAGACCAGTTCGCAATTGCAAAGGACCACAGTAATCAAGTGATGCCTTTGAAAGAGCTCTGTCATTCTAACTCTTGTTTTTGGAAGAGAAACCATAAGCTGAGAACTTGTAGTTGCCTTTAAGGATTTATATATAAGACAAGAATTTATGACAGAGGTAACAGCGCGTCTTGCTGATAACGAGCTCATAATTGTAACTAGATCAATTGCTCACCTCCGTGGTTAAGTTTTTGTATAGAGGTCTTTAATAAGTAATTTTACGAAATAATATTTGTAGGTAAAATTGTTGGGTGTTATTTTGAATATGAGAAATATGACTTCTCAAGTGTTCCCCCACTTGTATAATTTGCTTACCGTCAAGGAACGGAAGTACATTTTTTAGTTTGGAAGATTTTAGAACTTGAGAGCCCCTCATTAAACATGACTCTTCTTGGGAGAATTCCCGCAATTGAATTACTCGCACTATGCAGTTTGGAGAGGCATGAAGTTCATCAGTGGAGAGATGATACTCGTGGTGTGACAATCTTCTGTCAAGAATGGCATGACAAATGGCTTCAAACCTAAAACATATTCCTATGATTCTCAGGGAGTTTCAGTAGTAGGAGAAACGAGAAATAATAGAAAAAGCAATATAATTTTGATCAACGCTAATCTCAGGTGTTCCGGAGCGACGTACGAAATGATAGGGAAATCCTCTGGCGGATGCCACGGAACACAACAGATTTATGAAGACGGAGGACCAGCTTCCGAGGAAGCAATTTGAGGGATGTAAAATAAGGAAAAGACCAAAAATAACCCTCATAAATTTAATGAATCGAATTTCGTCACAACATTGTATGAGATAAATGAAATAAACATTGAATTAACTCTTGAATTATTAAACTAAAAAATACATAAACAAGAAATAATTGAGCAATCAAAAATTGGATAAAGTAGAATGGTGAAATACGAATCTAACTATCACTAAATCAGTAATCTTTCTAGATGAATACACAATTGACACACCAATCCATCAATTCACAGACTACTTGGGTATTTTAGTATTATATAGAATTGCTGCTTAATAAAATGAAATAAATATCCAAGAGTCAACAAGACTTATGATTAGAATGAAAATCCTTATATTAATAGTGCCGTTTGATCAACACAACATTACGTATTTCAGGATTGCATACAAATACTGTTTGATACATTGAAAGAAATATCCAAGAACCAAATGACTTATTATTAGAATGAAAGGTTCTTTATTACGGGTGCATTTAATTAAGTGTTCAAGATCATGCCACTCCGTAATGTTTTATATTCAAATTCCTTCTGAATTTGATATAATCAGTGGGGATTTGTTTCGTAATAAGAAAGAAAAGTGTTCTGCTCTAGATTACACTGAAGAGACCATTTAGAGAACCATTGAGCTAACTGAGAACAAAGGGAACACATGTAACCAGTTATTGCGGAGCAATTCTTGTTTCAAGTCAACTTGAAATAATTAATAACAAAGGAACACATGTAACCATTTATAGCGGAGCAGTTCTTGGTTCAAATCATGAACACCCACACATGTTCCATACTTGGATTATCACCAAACACAGTACGTTAAGAACTTAAATGGTAATACTCAAGCTTAGGAGTCCAGCTGGCGTTGTCTTCGGTCTGTAGCTCGATGTCTTGAAGTGCCGGGACACGCACTCGCATGGGAATACACTGATGCACACGCTAAATTGGCGGGCGCGAATTGAAGTACAGTGGTGAGAAGCATATGCGCACACGAATAGAAATGCAGAATGGGAGCAAATCTCGGTCGCGTGCGGCAACTTGTGAATGTGCTCTTAAATGTAGTTTAACAATACTTGATGTTACTCGCTCTATAATAAAACGAATCGAAAATTAAATAAAAATAACTAAGTAATCAGACTTAGAAAGGAAAAGACCGACTTTGAAATCGGGTGGCTGTTGGCGAAAAATGTATGTCCGTTTGCATGGACGCGTGGTAGACGAATGAATGCGTCTGTTTGAGTGGACGCGTGGTAGCCAACTGAATGAATGTCCGTTTGAGCGGACGCGTGGTAGCCGACTTAGAGAATGTCCGTTTGAGCGGACGCGTGGTAGCCGACTGAATGAATGTCCGTTTGAGCGGACGCGTGGTAGCCGACTGAATGCGTATGCGAGTCTGAAAACAGATCAGGTAGGGTGCTGTAAAGTGAAAGGGCGCCCGTTTTCTGGCACTATCTTACGGCCAACTACGGAAGCTTAATGCTAATACTTGCAGATTTTGTTAAATGACGGGTGCAGGAAATGTGCGCTTTCTGGTGAAAGGTGTTTCGTCTAACAAAGGCCAGCTACCGCAGCCCGCATTTTGGGGGTGAGAAGGTGCCAAGCGTAGCCTCGCTGACAGGTGCTTAGAAGCAGGTAGCCTCACTTAGGGCAAGCGTTATTCCCAGCTGGGTGGAATTATGTGTGCCGAAACAGATACTTTTTCACGCACTCGTCTTGGTAATGGCGCATCTTTGCTTATGAAGTAATTTTTTTGTCCTGCGATATACATGTATAACTCAGATGTATTAGATGTGATTACTTACACCTATTGGTTCCTATTAGATGCTGTTGCCTATATAGTTTTTATATGCGGATCCAGTGTCGAGGAGATTGTGAGAATTTTCTTGATAGCCCTTCCAATAAAATGTGTATGTCTTTTCTTTTAAATTACTCTCTCCTATATAGCGATTTTTAATAAGAATTTTGTTGTCGACTATATTCGAAGTAATCCATTCACTTTTGATTCGCATTTCTAGATTGCCATAGCTTCATGAATTTGCTGTAGTCTTTGTGTTCCATGATGCGAAGTAGTGAGAACAATTTTTTTTATTTTATTTTTTTTTGCGATTCGTTACAAACCGTTCAAGAAGTATCCTTGCTGTAGGGTATTTTATATCCGGTCTGTTTTGTCTCTCTAGAACAGGGGTTTCCAACATGTAGGGGTTGGAGAACCAAACTGGAAGTTTATGCTATAATTACGGTTCGGACTTTAATAACAGGCTAAATTATAATAATAAAGTATATGCATTGTTTAATTTTATAAAACATATTATCATTTTATTAATAATTTTATTGCTTAAAATCTTTTNTTTTTTTTTTTTGTGGGGCTTTAGGGCTCGTCAACATCAAAGGTAACATATTATCATTTTATTAATAATTTTATTGCTTAAAATCTTTTTTTCAGAATATGTAGGATTGAAATTAAAAATAAACTATTATATTCCAAGGAAAATTATGTTTTGATAAAGAACACGCATTGAGCAAATATTTAAAAAAGGCAGCAAGAACAAAAATTGACCTAAAAACAAACTGAAATTAATAATGTAGTAAAAAAAACTTACAAAGCGACAATTCTGAGGGAATATGGTGGTCGATCAATTGCATCTTCCAATGAACGAATGTCCACTTCCAGCTCATTTGTTGCTAATCTCAAAAGATGCAGAACGAAAGAATCTGCAAGTCGACTTCTGACTGATTATTTACGAATTCCATGAAAGGAAAAACACTTTGCTCCTAAACTTTGAAGTCATTTTCTGTCCAAATTGTCTTAAGGTAGGACATTCTTTGCTGCAGAAATAAATCCCCTTTCTTGTCTAGTCTGTACAAACACATCGGCTTGTAGATTACATAGTATAAATTGTAGGTGTGATTCATTATTTCACTGGTCACCTGCAATTCTTTGTCAACATCGTTTGTTAATTTTTGTATGGAAGTGTATAATGTTTTAAAGGATCTACAAATTATTTGTATCATAACTTTTTAAACAATATTTATTTGTTCTTGAATATATCTTCCACTATGCCAAGGAGGCAAGAGCCTGTTCACAAATCTCTATTAAATTCGTGGAGCTCGATTTCATCTCATTTCAACATTGGAGTAATTTAGTAGATAGAAGACATTCCCGGTTGCGATTCCTGACCCATCGCCACTCTCACTACCCCTCACCTTGTAACAGTTCGTACCAATAGTGGAATTTAGGAAATTGAGTGGGAAAGTATATTTTTTATGGAAAATTGTAGTTATATCTTCTGAGTAACTTTTTAAATTAAATTAAAATGAAATTAAAAGATATATTTAGGCCATGAGACAACAGAGATTGTACATCTGTACTTTATCCCCAGATTGCTTCAATTGGTTTCGTCCACTGCTTGTTTCAGATGAAAAAGACAGAAAGATTTCCAGTAATCGATTAGGTTGTGATTTCAAGGGTAGCGCTACTCTGTTTTGAAGGAAACTAGTGCGTCAGTCGGCCGATAGAGCACACTACTTCGTATCAGGGAAGAACAATTGCCGGGTGGGTGGCGAGAGAATTTGTGTTGAGTGTCGTATTCAAGTACTCGAATTCCTTCATATCCACTTTGGCTGGAGATGAAAAATACTACCAATTGTTGGAAATCAATTGCATAGTTCTTCGTGAAAACAACTAACTTTGTGGGATAGAAGACTTTGATTCATGAAAATCTCATGTTTACCATATGTCAGTTTTCTGTCAAATTGCGTTACATTTCTTGTTGGGTAATGCTGTTAGTTAAATTGCTTATGAATTCAAAGAAAAACATTGAAGACACCTGATTATTTGATGAACCTATTAAGTTGAGTTAAGAATAAAATGAGTGTGACTAGAATATTTGATTGTGATTCGTCAAATGTCGGCGTAAATACTCAGTTTCAAGGAAATCCTTGTGATGATGAAGACACACATGACACTTTAGAAAGTGTTAGTTGCCCCGATGAGGAGGAAATGATTGATATTACGTGGCCATGTCATAGTGAAATGAATTGGGATGATTCAGAAGGTCTGCAGAACATTGAGGAAAGGTTCTTTAGTACTGAGGAATCTTCATCAAAGCAGATGACCACCCTCTCATCTTTTAAAAACTCCGAAGTCTCTGATATTTCGTTTGATAATAAAAGAGACACACCAGGATGTTCGAATCATGTATATGAAAGTAAACATTCATCGGAGTATGATGAGGAATATGAAGAATTAAAGCAATTCAATGTGTGTACAATGTAACTGCATTAAGACATTTGTTAATGTATATATTTTTTGTATACATCTTATATTTTTTTTAAAAAATTGATTTCAGAGGGAAGACTGTAGGACTGCAGATGAAATTAAAACATTAGTTGGTGTTAATGAATTAATAAGAAAATTCAGTAAAATAGAACTTCTTCGGCAAAAGGAAAATTTGAAGAAGTCTAAAGTAAGTATTTAGTTTCTTAAAAGGCAACTTCTTATGAAATAAAGGAAACTATTTTTTTTCTTCAAATCAGGGGAAAATGGCCTATAACTGATGAATATGACTATCTAATTTATTTTAGATATAGATGGTGGAAGTTATGTTACTAATCTTTGTTTAGTCATTGCAAATGTATGGTATTCATTAGAGCTTTTGAGGATAAGCAGAATGTTCCATATGCCCAAATAAAATTGAACTTAAATTATTTTGATATTTGGTTATTTCTACAAAATTTTTGAACAAATTTTATCATTTGTATGTTGAATTGATTCTTGCCTTGAGCACATTGTAACCATATGTATTGTGATCTCTTCATATTGGATCCTAAATAGGTTTTGTTTCGTAGATTTCTGTTTCTCCAAAAGTGAATCTAGAGGTGGAATGTTATTGTTGCGATTAGATTTAATGTACCCTTCTGTTATGTTGAAGGAAACAAAGGAAGATGAATGTCCATCCTGCAGCTCGAGTATTCTGCAAGAGACTTCTCCGAAACCTTGGGACTATGAGGTAAGGGGTCATTACCAATTTTTATTATAGTTATAAATAAAAGGAATTATTTAAGCATTTGACAATAAAGAAAGAATTTTTATTGTAGTCATAAATATTGTAAAAGAAAAACATTTGTATTGTGTGATGTCTTTTATTATTAATTTTTTGTTGTTTAAATTGAATGAAAATTAATTCTTAAAACAAAGGAGAGATGACTATATTGAGGGTTCTGAATTGCATGGGTAAAGATTGAATTTTTCTCAATTGTTTATATTTATGGATAGTTTGCAGTTGATAATTCTGATTCCCAACTGTGGGACAGATTTATTTCAGTTGAAAAGGATTAAAAACTTGCATAAAATTGTATGTTAGATGGTCGATCAACTTCTTGAACATTAGTAAAATTTCAAATAAACCATTGATTTCAATTAAGTAATTAATTTTTTAAAAGCCCCATTTTCAAAAATCTTCAGAAAGTTTTCAGTCATGGTAAGTTCTCTATAATAAAGAGATAATATACTTATGGCATTTTTATTTTTGTATTCTCTAGGAATTTTCTTTACTCAAATTAAATTTTATCATTAATTAGGTATCTAAAGCTTTCAAGAAAACAATGTACAATTTTTCTGCCTTTGACTCTCTTTTATGACTATTTTGCATTATCAATTTTTGGTTCTCTTAATGAAGCTTCTCGTCATTTTATTCCAGTTAGTATATTATAATATTGTGACAATTTTTATGACATTAAATAAAGAAAATGTTATTGTTTAAATTTTGTATTGTGCAATGTAGATTCTGTATGTGTATATTTTTAATTTGTCTTACTTCTGATATGGTGAGGTTCAAACTGATGTCTGCTTAACCACATGTTTCGGGAGGAAGGAATTAGAGAGGATTGATGTCAGGTTGTTGGGGAGAAGATACCAAACCGATAGTTGTCTGGAATAAGTAATAAACAATCACAGATGAATGAAACCCATATAGATATTCAAATTCTTTTCCATAATTTGTTACATTTTACCTTGAGACAAACTACTTAAATGCTGTTATCTTGCACAAACTGTGTATAAAATGCACAAAATATTGTCTCAAAATAAAATATTTTTTTAGGACTTTCATGGAAATCATTGTTAGGTTTTGTTTGTTTCTCAATAATTTTTCTCTGAAGATTTATGAAAGATTATTTATCTGGATCAATTTTTAAGATGCATTGGATTTAGTAGAAAGTGTCTTTTCACTAAAACTTCACTAATGATGGTTTTAATAATAATAATTGACTATAGAAATACAAAATTATTGAACTTCCATAGGTAATAACTTGCCTTCGATACATGATCATGTAATGCCATAAATACAGAGGGTGGAGATGTTTTCATAAATATTTCAATAGTGTCTTATTTCTTAAATTTTCATTTCTGTACTTTGATAGAATTTGTGGGATTGTTCCATGCTTTTGTCTGGAGAATAATGTAACTTTTTGTTCCCACGTGTGTATATCTAATATTTGGTAGTTTGTCTGATAATACTATTATTTATTTTCATAAATTACATATTTATTTTCTCAATAAAGGTTTTCATTTATGTATTCAAATCATAATGTGTGTGATGTTTAACTTTCATTTATTCTTCTCTTTTGTATTTACTCTGAGTTTTTTGTCCTTTTTTATTTCAAATATATAATTTTACTGCACAGTGCAAAGTGGTTTTGTTTGGGTTAAAATTATCAATTCGATCTTGTATTAACAGTGAAACCTTGGTATCATAATATGTTAAAGAAATCCATGTTTTTGTAAACTGGGTAAAATTCTAATTAATACTAAAATATTATTTAAAATGAAATTTTTTATTATCATGTATATTGGTTCCCTCATCTCTAACAATTTAGTATTGCACTCACAAGTTAATTTCTCTGAGTATACATTTCAGAAAAATAATTACATTCTAGTTAATAAAAGAAGTAAAAATATTGTGTTGTAGGGTTTGATGGATGATGAAAAATTCACTGCCCCAGATCCTAGATGTGGCTACAACAATCCTAATGTTAAACTAGAAGAGTCAGATAGTGAATCAGAGAGTGAAAAATTTAAAGAGGTTGAACTGATTAAAAAGCTGGTGAAACATGCCATTGCTAAGGAAAAACAGGAGAAGGAGAAAAGGGATGATGTATTAACATCTTCAAAAATGAGACGAGGAGGAGAAGAAGAAGAAGAAGAAGTTTTTATTGACCCTTTTGATAGAGAAGATGATATTACTCAAAGGGCAGGTGGAGATAACGTTACTCAATATGCAGGATCAGGTGACAATGATAAAGAGACTTTTCCTTTTTTGTTGGAGACAAATGAAGGAGATTACTCTTCTGATTTCAACACAATATTTGATGGTTATGAAATTGATAGTCAAGAGTAAGTATACCTTTAGGATTTTAAGTAACAGATTCAGCGTATCATGTATGAAGTATCTAAGTAATTGTTTTAGTTATTTTCATTATTTTATCTTTATTTAATATGACATCAGTTGTGTGATTTACTTTCATTAATAAAATACATTCTTTTTTCTTTTCAATGCTATCTTTCAAATACATTTCTAGTAAAATAGTGTAGCCAGAAATTATCGAATACTCTTTTTCCTTCTATACAGAGAAAGAAAAATATTTTTGATTTGTTGAACCAATGTCTGCACTGATACTACACTAAAAAAATTGTATTGCTAATAATAATAATCATTAAATACAGTGAAAATTCACCTTTTGTATTAAAAGCTTAGATTGAATGTAAATAATGACTGGATTCTTCAACTACTATCCTTGTGATGTTTTTAGATGTTTAATTTATTTTACTGCAAATATGAAGTCACGGATTTCTTTTGTTTTATTTGTGGGGCTTTAGGGCTTGTCAACAGCAAGGTCATTAGAGTCCTTGTCATGGATTTCAATCGTGTCCAATTGTGTTTTTATAATGAAATGTTTTCAATTAACTGTAGTAAATAATTTTCAGAAATTTTAACATTATTTATACAGAAGAAGGTAAGCACATGATTTTCATAGTTTGAACCAATTATTTTTAGTGTATCTTATAACATAATATTGAACGAAAATGACGGACTGCCTGTACATTTTTTAACTTCACTTAGTTAGAGTAACTCAATCTTTTTATTTAGTAAAATTTAAATACAAAAGAAATTTAGATAATTATAAAACTTGAATGTCACGGTAACTCAAAAATGTTTCCAAGATATTACACTCTGTGTGATCCACCTTGACATCAATTTTTCCTAAATTGACCAGATCTAATTTTGACCTTGCTTTGATCTAAAATGACCATTCTAATTTTGACCTCTCTGACAACCTGGAGATGCATATACTTCCCAATCAAACTTTTCTTCCATGTTATTCAGCAACCAAGATTTGATTGTGTACAAGGAAATCCTATGTTAAATTCGATTTGGTGGTGGAGTCTTCTTAATAATTTTGCCTCATCTTGAAATTTATGTTTTTTTACCATTATTGTGACCTTTTACTATTGTGCAACTGAGTCGCAGCTGAGTGGAGGAGGCCCATGAACCAAAACCCCAGGGCCTGGCTCAGCTCTTGGCAACCCTGGTACTGATCAAACAAAAGAACCAGTTGGACATTAACTGTCGCATTTCAATTTATTTTTATGTCTAAATTATAATAATATATTTTAATAATTTTAAATTGAATGGAAAATCAGTTGTTCTAGTAAAAGGATTTGAAACTAGTAAAAAGAAAAGATTGAAAACAAGTTTTTTGGATTTTTGTAATGTGATTTTATTAATGAAACAAATGATCATGTTTTTCTATTTATTTTTTTCCAAGTTTTTTTTCTCAGATATTAGTATTTGTGACTTATCATTGTATGGAATTATTATTGTTATAATTACATAATGTTTCCTATTTAGGTCATTTCATGATTGGATGATTGATGTTGTTTTATCAAGAGATTTGGAATCCTGTGATATGGATGGTAGATCTAATGCCTTCCTTTGAGAGAAATGTTTGTAATGTCAAAATGTCTGAGAAATGATAGTCTTACAGGTAGGATGAATTTTTTTAAATTAATAATGTGACATTTATGTTAATGTTAATTTTTCACATTAATTTATTTTTTATTTGACTCTTTTTTGAAAACTGTTAATATTGTTTGTGGTAGTAGCTTCTTTGTTCTCTTCTTTAAACAGAGTGCTTGCTTGTTCTTCTTGCTCTTCGCAACTGGATGAGATTTTCAGCTGTGATTTACCAACACTAAATAAGTACTGAATCTAAAAATTTAATATCTACATGGTCTCTGACAATGACCCATTTTACATTCCATTTGTTAAAATTTGAAAATACTCCATTTACAGCTCACAAAGTATTTTTACTCAAACTTTTAATTCTGACTTAACAAGTTTGTGACTGACAAGAGGATTAAGTATGCCAATTTTTGTTCTGCTTCCTTCTTACAGAATACTATATACAGTAGTTTGATGGAAAACAAGACCTCATGGTCTGAACCTCATCACATCACAATAGGTGATGATAGTAGTAAAATGACATAAACAGCAATCATAATGACAGCTGTAATAAATATAATAATTATTATTCTTTCCAAATCATACACAGAACTTCATTAATGGATGTATCTTTATTATAGGCTGTAAAAATCTTGATTATGTGTGTATGTATTACTATTACTGTAGAAATTCACAGGAAACATCAATAAATGCTTGTATGTAGGCTTGGTGATTACATCCTTCAGTTTTATATTGTTTGCAATTTATTTACTTGTTTTAATATTAAATTTAAACATGAATTTAATGTTGAAATGCTTTTTAATACTCTGTTATGTATTGCTATTTAATAAACCTATTCTAGGTACTTCTTGTTTTTGTTTGCTTCCCATGGTTAATTTTCTGATTTATTAATTTTTGTCTGACTCTCATTAATTTATTTTAAGATTTGGTGGCTCATTGAAATGTTTTGTGGCAATATATTTATAGCATCTCAACCCAAATTCGTGTTTAATAATTAACAATAATAAAACTAATCCAGATCAAAAACTGGAGATTCATTTTGGGATGATGTATTGTATTGTATTGTGAATTCTCACTGAAAAATGTCGTAATAAATATTTCCATTTAGTTTTGAATTATACAAAACCTTATTCATACAACTGTGATCATTCTTTATTCTATGGTAAAAATGAAAAGGCCTAATTTACATTTTACTACGAATGTTTTTTACTTTGAAATATTAAACAATATTGTGAAGGTTAGAGGCTGTCATTTATTAGACAACACAAAAATAACCATTTTTTTAACACACACACTTACGCCGCTCCTCCATAAGCACCTGTAACGATACATTTTAGCCTCCCCCCCCCCCTAGTTATGTGATGTTAGTCTCCCCACTCCCTTGTTTAGAAAATTGTTTGTCGCTTTATGGAAAAAATGGGTACACTGACTTAAGTTTGTTCCCCCTTGTTCTGTGCTCTCACTGTGCAGTTGATCACAGATATTACAACAACAAACTTTAAGGCTAAATTGTCTTATAAAACATACCCTATAGAACTTAGTATTATGTTATAAACCAAGACTTTCACCCCTATACCCAAATGTAATGTTATCAGAAACCTCAGCTATGAACGACGTCATTTACAATACAAAATGGAAAAAATTCCAGGAATTAGGAGCTTAGTTTTGTGGGGAATTTAAAGAATAAAGAATATGGCAACATTAACTAAACAGTGATAAATTTAAAAATAAAATAGTAAGCTTTATATGTTTAGTAAATGTATTAATAATTATTTTTCTTTTGCAGTTTTTGGTGAGTTAGTCTTGTTTCTGTGTTTTTGTAAAGACAGAAGATGAAGAGAATAATAGTTATTTTTTGTGACAGTTTAAAGTAAATCATGAATTGTTACTAGTGTGATCTGTATTTTGGTTAATTTAATCATAAATATTTTTAATGTTCTTTTTATAGAAAAGTGAATTGGACCTATGAAGTAATGTTTGTATAAATAACTTACGTAGTATAAAATATAAATTCTATCTTTGATCAGTTATACAGCATAGTACCCAACAGGACACATCATCACCATAACTGTGCATGAGCTTTGCACTGGATCTCCCAGTCTNCAGTTATACAGCATAGTACCCAACAGGACACATCATCACCATAACTGTGCATGAGCTTTGCACTGGATATTTGCACTAATATTTGAAGTTGTGAAGCAAGAGAAAGTTAAGACCAGGTTTTGTACAGGTTTGCAACCTCTGAGATTCAAGCTTTCTTAAAATCACCAATGAATTTATTGACATAGTATTTGCATAATTTCTGAAAAGTCAAAATACAGATCACATAAATCAGTGATTGCTAAAAGGGACCTCAAGTCAAAATTTACACTTTTAGGTTAAACTAGTTTTTGGAATCCTTAGAAATGGACAACTGTACTTATTTATAGTCATTTGATTTGTAGTTACTGAACAGATTTTTTTTAAAACTTATATATATAGTTAAACAATTGAGAATATAATTTTTTTTTTTTTTTTTTCATTTCCCCAGTACATGAAAATTTTGACCTAGGTTCCTTTTAGCAATCACCAGATTCATATAATACATTAGTAAAATATATCAAAACTATAATGGCTTCACTGTTATGACCATCACTTGTGATTTTGTATGTATGTATAAAGCAAGTTTGTTTTATGTATGAATATATGTTAGTTTTCATAGACATTTCTCTTTTCTTTCCATTACCTGAGATTATCTGGTTGGTTTTTTCCATTCACTCCTGGTTGTTTTCATGTCTCATAAATATTATCTAAAGTTTTTAGTTACACGAATATTATTTTTATGTTCTCCATTTGAGTTTCTTCCGAGTGTATTACATTCAGTTCTGTAAATCTAAATTAGGTCATTTTTGAATTTGATACCAGCTGAATATCTACAGATTTACGTGTAGGGAATTGATCTGAATGGAAGTCTGGACTGGCAATTATGATGGTGGCAGCCACAGTGTACAATATATTACACTAGCGCAAAGAAAACGCATATTTGCAAGCCCCTTTGATACTATCGGATCCTGTACAGTTGTAAGATTTGTGCCCAAAACTGCCTCTACCCCTTCCATACTACTTCCCAATTAATTTAAAAAGAATTGCTTACCGTATTCTGTATTGCAAACTATGAAACACTCATCAAATTATTATTCCAGTAACCAGAGATCAAATTGCAATGAAAGGCAAGACCCATTCAAACTGGAGACTCATAGGCAGAGATGAAACCAGATTCAATTGCTACAACTTGAATGATAAAGTGATCAGTAGTCTTGAGAAAATAAATAACCTCCTTACGTCATTTTTGCTTTAGTGATCTGCTGCTTCTAGTGACTAATGTATCTTAAATTAAACTCATGGAAACTGAGCATTCTCCTGACACGTAAAGAAATACCTGATGATTATACAACCAAATACATTTTGAATATATGTGATTTTATGCTCTGAGCAGATAGTTCCTATACCTCTATATACACAAACTATCCAACCCAGTCTGGCTTCACGCGGGAGTATTTGTAATTGTGACGTGGTTCAAATCTTTATAATTTTGTGTCAATTTAATTGCAGTTTACATTAAAAAAACAAGATAATATCTTAAATACTTTGTGACATTGAGTGAAAATACAAAAATACACATTTCATTCTAATTAATACCTTTAAAATTGGAATTTTCCAACAATCCATTCTTAGTGAATTTTTTCAATACAGACGCAACATCCCATCAAAATTTCATGTTCCCATGTTTAATATTTTTCTCTCTGCTTTGATAGAGTAAGATATTAAAGACAGCACACCAAATATTTTCAATCCCTTCACACATTTTTAATTGAAGCATTAATCTATCTAGAAAGTGCATTTTAGATTTAATTTAATAACCCTTAAATATAGAAACAAAGGAACTTCTTAATTGGTTCCTAAAACATGTTGAATGTAGAATCTTGTCAGTGTTAATGACTAACACCTGAAAACATTTCTACCCGTATGTCCCCATTAAGAAAGAAATATTGAAAGACAGAATGCTCAGAAGGCTGGCCGCTTTCTGGATAAAATATGAGCGAGCTGTGCATTTAAGAAAAAAATATATATGATAATAAATAATAATAATAAATTTATTGTCAAAAAACAGTACAAACTGCGTATGACCACGTGGAGGACAATAAACTAATTTACTCTCCGGAAGCAAGCAAGGGACCATCCTATCAATTCCAATCAACGGTCCTAAGGCAGACGTGGATTTAAAAATTTCAGCAAAAGTTCCTAGATAAGATAAAAAGTTCGCTGCGAGTTATAATACATATATTATGTCAATATGTTTGTAATTTAACGCAAATATGATTGTAAATTTACATGTAAAAGTTATTATCAAACTATAGATTATTTTGAGTATAGTGTTTAAAAATCATAAGA
>NNCF01131728.1:107761-139009 GCA_002313205.1 Laupala kohalensis | reverse complement strand
CGCCCCTAGACAAAGCCTAGAGAACCTGTATGATAAATCCGCCTCTACCAGAAGGAAAAACGGAGAAAAACCCGGGCCAGGATGGGGCTACAGAATTTATGTACACAACCGTGCCAAAGTTGAGTACACATAAAACTAAATTAATATGAGCCATAAGACAACACAATCATGCAAGAAAATAGTTTTTGAAATTGTTATAAGTTGTTTAAAAAGTACTACAGCAAAGGCGTGATAAAGTACAAGACGAATTTAACTTTTGTTAAAATTAATGATGATTGAAATTATCTTTAGATGAGGATTAATTAAGTCACGCTATAAAGGCTATTATTTTCATAAGCTAGTTTGTTGATCGTAAGAAATCAAGCCTTTTAATTCCATTAGAATTAAATTAAAATTTGAAAGCCCACTTTTAGAAAACAGCGCCTTATGTCGTGACGTCATATAATTAGTTCTCTATCTAGTGAGTAGATAGCGCTACTGGTTCGAGATTCGTTGCCCAAGTGGCTTATGGGAGATTGTCCCCCTGGATCCCCATAACTCGTACGTTGACTGCTACCGACTGTACCTGGACTGTACGTTAAAGTAAATGTGTGTGAGGTTATGAAATGTGATTTGACTTGGATATCTACACATCAGAGCGTAATTTCAGTATTTAGGACTTCTGCCGTACTTATCAGTGTGTTTGATAGAAATCACAGACTAGGAATTAAGTATCATTTTTTAGTATGGCTGCTGTTGTTAGGGTTAAACGTCGTTGCGATGAAGAACCACTGGACGCTTTAGTTTTTGCTTGTAAAAGGAAAAAAACTGATGATATAAATTCACCTGTGGAACCTGACAATCCCTTTACCGTAGTAAAGTTCGCTGCTACAGTGAAGTCTCAGGTCAGTACTTTCTTAGAATGAGTAACATAATTTAATAAGTTGATGCCAAGAATAAACCTCATAGTTCGTCTCAGTTCAATAACTGTAACTGTCAGGTTTCTTTCTTCGTTTTATTTTATCCATTCTATAGAGAGTTCTCAGAAATAGCGTGCGTGATTGGTTCTTGCAGAAGTTTTTCACTCCCTTGAAGTGAAACTGTTTTGTAGCTGTGTGAGTTTTGATCAAGATTAAAGGAATTTTCTCACAGTGTCGTTATTTTACAGAGTGATGACTTTTCCGTGTTATTACCAGTGAGTGATCGAGAAGATATATGGCAAAGTAAGTTGAGGCACAAAGTAGATGTATTGAAGAAGATAAGGCAAAGGAGGAAAGAACAGTCTGAAAATTGTAGGTACAAGGTATGTATTTTTATTTTATTTGTGTCATGTTTTATTTTTACATTTGTGTTTAGTCATTAATGTTAAAATGTTGATTGGATGCCTATTTTGTGTTTCGATTGTATTGTACTGATTCTGAGTTTTCAAATGTATTAATGGATAAGTAATTTAGCTTGGAACTATCCTGTGTTCAAATTGGTGTAATTCTGTTCACAAGCAGCAGTTGATCATTGTGTAGCCATATTAGTTTAATTGTGAATTTTCCCTGTTTGATGAAAAAAATGAATATTTACTCTCTCAAGGGACCAATGTAACATTATGATTCTATCCTAACCATTTTCGTCATATATCCTTCTGCGAGTGCTTCTGCCTCCATCGCCTCCATCTTCACACTTAAACAGATTTTCTTAAAACCGAATCGTCGGGACTAACAAACTTTGCAGACTGACCAAACAATTGTTTATAATTGTTCATGGGTCACAAGCCATATTATAATTATCATACCCTAACTTACTAATATAACCGGTGGTAGAGAGAAGAAAATAGTGCAGAGCAATATTTCTTTATAATTACCGTAAATATGAAGAGTGAAGAATACAACTTATATTTTCGGAATTGTNTTACTAATATAACCGGTGGCAGAGAGAAGAAAATAGTGCAGAGCAATATTTCTTTATAATTACCGTAAATATGAAGAGTGAAGAATACACCTTATATTTTCGGAATTGTAATAATATTTAGAGTAATATGGCATCAATTTTTTTTTTTTTTCGAACCTTGATGTGACCGTATTGTTATATTTGGCTCTCTCAAGTTTCACATTAAGTGTGATTTATTTTTTTAGGTTGTTAATTGTTTTCGGCACTCTGAAACTGAGAAGGACGAGACCATAAAGGAGACAGAGAAGAATGTGATTGTCTTTGAAGTAGAAAGTTCTGTAAAAAATAATGCTGAAATTGAAATTGTGAGTTTTCATTATTATTTTCTTCCTGTACTGTACTTTACAAAGTTTTGATATGTTTTTGAATTCATGTATAACAATGGGGCAAATTTGTTACTTATTTTCACCCCCTTAAAGATCTGAAAGGCTGAAACAATGTCATTAATTGTATTATTAAGGTTGAACTTTTTTTATTGAGCTATGTCAATTTATACGTTATGATTAAAATGAGATTGATGATTTATATTTAACATAATTTATAGATTTGATAATAAGTGACTGAATTTTTTATTATATGTAAATTATATTGAAATTTTCATATTTTGTTGTTATATCCTTTTCTGGGTTTCCTTTTTAGAATGTTGAAGATGAGAGTCAATATGTATATGATATCTACTATGGCTATGCAAACGGAGACTGTGATTTTGTTGAAATGGATCACTTGTATGACATCATGCCATATTCCGAAAATATGGATTTTGATTCTTCAAAAATAATTGGCGATGATGAAAGTTTACATGAATCTGATGATTCAAATGATGAAAATAATTGGCGTAATGATTATCCTGATTCAGACAACAGGTAATTCATCTGACACTGAGAAAAATGACATAGGAAATGAAATCTCAAAAACAAATTATTATTGTTATTTTCTTTTCTTTTTCTTTTCAGTATCAATGAAGATGACATGAGATTAGCTATGCAAATGGGTGATATGAATTTAGGTAAGAAAATGGTTTCTAGTGCACTAACATTTTAAATAATTTTGTTATTATCTTTTCTTTTTTTCTTTAAAGGTCGAGAGAATGAACTTTCTTCAAGTGATGATGAATTGATTTATGGTGTGGATGCTGATCCTGAGGATGTCGAATATCATGGGGAAGTATATGCTAAATACAAAGCAAGGATTAAGAGGGAATTAAATGACTGTGAGGAGCCATCCGATGACAGTTCTATTGGAGAAAGAAGTGGTAGTGATGAGGATGAAGATCCTATTTTGAGGTTCATGTAGTGTTCGTGTATTGATTTTGCTTTTACCACAAAAGATTTTCAAACATCCAGAATGTTTTAAGTACCTGTTTTCTACCCTTCCATATATTTTAAGGATGATGGAGACAAGAAAATATGTTGCTGGGAAGTAATGTTATTCAGTGTGTTTGCAAAACTAATTTGAGTTGAATCTTCTTTATTGCATAGATTCTGTGAGATGTTATTTATTGCTTACAAACATGTTGAAAAAGTACAAGAAATTATTTCTGACAATATGTTTCCATAAATTACCTCTTAAGAAATACTAAATTTGAAAATTTTTAATTTTACCAATCAATGTCATTATAATTTCTGAAATAGTTATATCTTTTAAAAAATGTATTTTTACTAATTAAATTGAATTTTAAGACAGACTTATATGAAGTAATAACTTGCTCTACAAAAATATAGTCTAGCGTCCTTTTGAAAAGTTACCAAATTTGGAAGAACTGCCAACCTACTCAATTGATTCCATCGTATACTACTCGACTTGGTGATTTTTACATCTTATACGTTGTATTCTCTACCACCAAACTTGACAAAATAACTCTAGGAGAACCTGTCCCTGAAAAAATACTCTTTTTTATCCTTTGTAGTATAACACAAAATTAACATTCCTATTTATAAAATACATTGCATAAATTATCCAAGAAATCTTTATTTATTAATCTACTTTAAATGAAATTCATTTTACGGTAGTCTCTTTGTTGTTTCCATGGCATCGGTACACTGTAAGACATGTGTAAGTGCTACCAAACTATGATTTTAATATCCAACAATGATCACAGGCAGTCCAATTCCTACGAGTGTGGGGAGTTTTTAGCTGAAACAGTATAGTGATCCTGTATTTAAGTAATTAGGTTTTTGAATTGTTACTTAAATATTTGTTTTCATTGTTAAGTATATATTTCATATCTGACTTGACTTCTAAGAAAAATGTGCAACAGTAAGTGACGCAGGCAAGAAGGAAAGTTATATTATGAGTGAAAGAGATAATAAAAAAAGTAATTCATTAGATCACATCTACTGCAGAGCCATTCATATAGGCTAATTGCAAGTATGGAACTCGGAGGTACTACAAGGCAAACGGCTTATGCAGACAGTAGGGCATAGCTGTTAAGTCTCCAGTTACAACAATACAATCCTTTTGCAATATTGCGGAATAAACAAGTTGTTCTGAGGGGGGGTGACATGATTGTTGCCTAGTTATGAATGGTAGATTTCTATCTAACCTTAATGCAGTTTGTGGTGAAAGAAACATTGCATGGTGTCAGAAAATACAATATCATGTATTTTAAAAGAAAAATAGTTTAGGAAGATATGGCATGATTTATTGACATCCAATACCAAGATTAAATACTGGTAAGGTTAACTTGCATTCAGTACAAACAACTGTGCTTATAAATATACATTTTCATTGTACTGAAATATTTTTCTTTGAACTGAATTGTCCAGTTATACTAGTATTTTTAAATGGTTGCAATTTTTAATTGGTTTATGATGCCAATGGTGGAGGGTTGAAATTTGAAAACAAAAGTAATTATCTTTAAAAACCATAAATCAGTACATTTTGTTATTCCGTAAACATACTTAAGTCAGTCAGTTGAGTTGTGTGGATATATTCCAGTTAAGTCAGTATGCCTTCTGGTCATACCTTCCAACTACCGAAAGGTAGCAGCAGTTGAATGCGATGGAAAAATTTCAATTCAATTACTTGATAAACAATATCAAAAGAGAAATTTTAAATTGAAAAAATGTTTTGTGAAACTATTACTTTTAACTTTTTTTTATAAGAAAATTGAGATAATTCTTTTTAGTTTTATTCATTCCACCACAGTGAAACCTATTTACTCAACATGCTCAGGACCTAAGGTGTGCCAGATTTAAAAAATTTCTGGATTCAAGAGGTTTCTTCTGAAAATGGGGTTCACAATGAATGAGCATGAATTATATACAAATTTATCATTGTACTAATTTATATTTATTGCTTACATTGAAAACTTTGTTTAAGAGAATAGAGCAATTTTTTTTAAACCATGGAAGTAACTGTCAGGATTGCAGCAAACTTCAAGAGTGTAGCATGAAAATGAGAAGAGCAACTGTTTAAATTAATGGACTTTGATGGAGATGCCGGATTATAGAACATTCAGATTTACAGAATGCTGGACTAACTAGGTTTAATTGCACATCTGAAGAGTCTGAACCAGTGAATCCTACCATAAATTTTATAAAAAATGACCACTCTGCCCACTGTTATACTCATATTTCTGCGAGCAACAATCTTGCTAAAGGCTGGGAATAAACCCTTGCTGTGATACAAGCACTAGCATGAACAGCCCTGGTGTACTGTATTTTTCCTGCCATTATCCCCACTATATCAGCAACAGAAATGTGATTTTGTGAGTCCTATGGCTCAGTGTGGAGCAGATGAATGGATGATGACTGGGGTTTATACCTTAGTTGGGTGTGAAATGTTTCCTCATTTGTCAATGTACAGACTGACTCTCAGGCCTATTCTGCCTGCTGTAAAATGAGTCTCTGATATACCCTGGGGTCAATCTAGCTGGAGCGAGATGCTGGCCACATCTTCTCCTAGTACTAGAGACTTAGTAATTGGTGAGTTGGGTCTGTTGTGGGATAGTTTGGCTTAAATGAATATTTAAAACACAATAAATTATTACAGTATATAAAAGATGAGTTGAGTATATCCTGTTAATATTCCTTTTAAAACTTCTGAGTTATGGTGAAGAAGTTTAAATTCAAACTTATTACAATTCAGGCAGAGAAATGAAACAGGTTGACAATGTATTGAGCCACAAAGTTTATTTACAATAAAATTGATGTTGCTTGACATAAGTTATTGTCAATTCCTAAATTGGTATGTAGCCACATGACATCAAGTCCCCAAATTTTTTAGCCTCAATATGACTTGGAGGACTTCCTCAATTAAATCAAGGAATTATTATCAATGTTTTCAGTGTCAGCTGAGTACCTGTTGCTCTACTATTGGAAGAGTTGATTTTTTAAATTATATTGTCTAAATAGATTTTAAGTCAATTAATGTCTAAGAAAAAATTGAAACCAAATTTCAAAACAATAGATGAGTGGTGTTCTTGGACCCACCTTACAGAGTGCAAGTGAAATATTCAGTCCAAAATAAATGCAATTCTGAAAAGGACAGAAACCAATATGATTAACTTATACTTATAGCAAAATCTGTCTCCTATTAACACCACTGCATGTAGAAAATCAGCTCTCAGGATGGTGGCATATAAAATTGTTTCTGACTTGTAATTTTACTACTTTAAAAATATAGGTATCTTCATCTAGTCGTATGTATAATACACAAATTTTCTGCTCCACATTTATTTTAAATTAATAATCCATATCAAAGCTCTCATTGTATAGATGAATGCTGTATTGTTTCTTATTCACCAGAAATAATGTACTTGTTTCATGTCTAGATAGTCATTTGTGTAACTATTAATTATGAACAATTTTAGATTTCATCTGACTTTTGGAAGCAGACCATATCAGTCTAGGATTGATAAAACGGAAAACAAAGACTAACTTCCTGTTGAAGAATACCTTAACTGGAATGAATTCACTAGTTGTCTTATCCTTCAATGTGAATGAATAATAACTTAAAAAATATAATGCATTTTGTGTTCAGTAGTAAAGGTCACTTATTTTCTTTTAGCTTATACTTGTAATCTTGAAGATTTTTTAAGATAAAATATTGTCCGTTACCATTTTATTTACTGTGGATTAAGATTATCCCTCTTAACAAGAAATTTGGAAATGAAAGTACTTCATAGGACATCTAACCAGAGCTTATATTTTTCTATCAATATTTTAAGAAAATTAAGTTAAATACTACATACATGGCACAAGAAATAACAGGCAACACAAGTGACCCATACAGCATGGATGCATACTACAATTCTCAATGTGCTGCTCAGTCTGCTTACATTGAAACAAGCTTATAGCATTTATAGGATAAAGGTGGTAAGAAACACAACATGGCAAATAGTGAACACTTGAAAATATTCTCATTGAAAGGGAAGAAATGAGCTCCTTACATCAGTACTAGTTTCTTCATAATTTTTTACTGTCACATGATAATAGTAAGAATTTTATCAGCAAAAATAAAGCAAGGAATATAGAATGTTCCAAAATCACTGAAAAAGGACGATCCTGTACTGTTTAGCAATAGAGTTCTCTTGCATAATATAATGAATAGTCTCTTCTTCAAACATTAAGGGCTTCGAGCATAGATGTATAAAAATATATTCAATTAGGATGAGGGTAATGACTAAAAATATGATATAAATTGAACACATTGCAAATTAATTTATGTTTCCAGAATAAATTCACAGTTCAAAACCGATACAAAAAAGTTAACAATTTGAAACTTAATACGCATTACTTTCATACATCTCGTAGAGCTAAATCTGAGGAAATTAAGACATAGTAAATTCTCAATTGTGCATTGTAATTAATGAAATGAATAACAATATCCAACACAAAATGTAGCTTGGTAAAAGGATTTTTATTTAAAAGCACAATGAAATTCACAAGTTCAGAATGACTTAACTTTAGGACGAAGTATCCATAGACTCAAGTTCTATTGGTGTAACAGAAATCTCTTCAATATTAATTGGGAATGAACGAGTGCCCAATACAGCTGTAGTTCCACTGCTATATTTATAATTTCCTTGCCTAAAAAAATTCAATAGTAAATTAATTACTCTAATACAGAAATGAATAATATGACGAAAAACAATAGGTAACGTACTTTCTCCCCTTTACATTAGCAACATCAAATGGCCGTATGTATTCCACACTGTTCTTTCTGATAACACAAACATCAACATTGCTTCCAGAACCTAAGTCATTGAAGATACCAGCAGCTACAGCATCTCTGACAAGTTTCTTTCCCTCTTCCTCCTGCAACAATATCAGAGTCTAATATGAACCCAATAAAAACAAATCCATATAACTTCACAAATATACATACTTTACTTGTTTAGAAGTTAAATTTGAGGCATTATTAATTTGTTATTTTAAAAATTATGAAAATCTTAATTACAAAAATTATGATTATTAAAAAAGGCCTTAGAGATAACCAAACTCACATTCAGGTCTGGTTTCCATCTTGTTTCAAAAACAGCCATAGCGGCCAAAGAACCAGAACCCATTGTAGTAAATGGCAACTTATCTGAAGATCCATGAGGATAAATACAATAAAGATGAGGTCCAGAATTATCAACACCTCCCAACACAAGAGCAGCACCAACATATCCCTAAAAGAAAACAAAATGATGAGTACTATACAAATAAAAACAAAAGCAAGCATTGTATTATGTTAAATAGCAACCTGATAGCGGAAAAGCATATGTTTGAGCAGTCTATTGGCAGTTACAACAGGAATAACTCTGCCTGTATTTAATTTATGAAGCTCTAACTGAGAGGAGATCATTTGAGTGGTCATTTCAGTGTCAGCTGCTGTGCCAGCACCACAACAATATATATTCTCAGACAAGTAATGAATTTTAGAACAATTCTTGTCAGAAACAATAGTATCTTCTGTAGCTCTTGTATCAGCACCAAGAATTACACCATCTTTGTAAATAATTCCAACAATAGTTGTTCCGGTCTTGGTAGCTTTCGGCACCTTATATCCTTTCTGCATTAAAAAGGCATTCCTGAACAAAACATTATTAGTAAATGTACAAAGTATCCATTTAACTAACATTATCATACAATTTGCTATACCACCATTTGCAATAGAAAAATATGTTAAGAAAATTATTAACATATAAAAAATGTACAACAAAAACTAGTTTCACTCACCTCCGGCAATTCTCAAACGAAAATCCGGGCTTCACAAGATCAGGAACGATTGCAGCCATGATTGCACGATGACAACACAAGAGTTCAAGTTTTCCACAACCTCATATATGTCGAAGAGAAACTATATTCTGTTTATGAATGGAGTTTCTTTGGTATATATTTCCCAATGCTGCCAACAGTGAATTCGAAGATGATAAAGTGAAACTGATCATGTTAGTAAATTACTGAAATTCATAGATGGACCAGGGCACCTCCTACAAGTTCTGGGGAGAGCTTAAATTTGGTCCCTCTTTCATTTTTCTCTTCTTCTTTCCTTTCATTCTTTCTATTTCTTTGTTAAAAATACTGTGTTCAGAATTTAGCATAATTTTAAAAAAATTCATGTATTAATCATCTGTTGTCTGTCCTTTCCTATCATCATTATTTTTAAATGTGTGAGTACTCTAAGGACCTAGTTGTTAGAATAATAATAATAATAATAATAACCCTCCCAGGGGACACCACTTATCGAAGGACTGTCCGTGTGAGTGGCGAGGGAGCAAAGACTGACTTAATCTCTGAATACTTGAAAGGGGTCTGCTGAAGAAATTAATCCAAATTTGTTCAGATTTAGGCGAACCTGGCAGCCACCAGAATCTTAGAGAATTGCAAGGAGATGAAGGGTGCGAGACTCAGACGTTATAATGAACTGTGTAAACGAAAGCAACAAAATAATGATTTCTATAAGAACAAAAGGAAATTCTTCCGAGACTTGGAATCTGGGGTGCAGGAGGAACCGGAAACTACCGAGCTAGATTCCAACAAGTTCCACGAGTACTGGAGTTCCATATGGACTGTAGCCAAGCACTTTAACCAAGATGACTGTTAATGCTTTCACCACAGAATATGCACTGAAAGTAGTGAAGAAAACCAGCAACTGGAAAACCCCCGGTCCCGACAGGATTCACAACTCCTCACTATGCTTAAGATGATGCATCCTAGGGAGAATGTGGATCGATTGCGCGTTCGAAGAAAAGATGGAGGGAGAGGCTGAACACATGTTGATAATACATTCAAGATCACGGTCATGGGACTGCGAATGGACATGAAAGGACAACCACATGCCAACCATATGAAAATCACCGAAAAAATGTGATGAAAACAAAGCACCCAGTTAATCACTACAACAGTACTCGTATGTAGACTTAGAAAAACATATCAAGAAGAAATTATCGGCAATGAAAACTCAGGACCGAAAAACTGCCACTACACAAGCCAAAGAACTGTACAATCTACAACTCAAGCACGCATGGCAAAAAAATAATCTTCATGGCCAATTTACCAAAAGGATTTACAGCTGAAGGAAATAATGAAGAAGCGTCATTTTCATGACCAAGAAATGGTAACCTGAAAGGAGAAACGGAAGCTCTGGTTACTGCTATTCAGGACCAAGCAATAAGAACTAGGAACTACAAAAAATATTACATCAAGCCACAGATGGTCTGTGCCGACTATGTACGGAGAAGCAAGAAATAATCGAACATCTAGTTTCAGAATGTTTTGGCTAAGAATGAGTATTTGGTAAGGCATAACAGAGTTTGTTCATATATAAATTGGTATATATGTAAAACTTTCGGGTTCACTGTGAAAGATAACTGGTGTGGACACGAACCTAGTTCTGTGAATTCTAATGAGAAACCACAATTCTCTGGGAGCAACCAATAAATACCGACAGTATAATCAATGCAAATAGGCCTGACATTGTTCTGAAGGATAAGGAGATTAAGGAATGTCTTCTTATTGTTCCATTGAACGACCTACTGAAATATAAATTGTTTTTCATAATATTGGAAATAATAGGACTGCAACACATGACCCAGCAGTAATAGCCGAATGAGATCGAGAGAGAATTTTTCTAAATAAAAGTTTAAAATTGCAATGCAGGAATTTTAAGAGAATGTTATTTTATGGATGTGTTTAATTTTCACACTCAGAAGTTTCGAGTGTTTTTTCGGTCTAATTGTTCGACAAATATCCCTTAGTTCCGGAATGTATTATTTATTGTTAGTTTTATCACATTTTTAGGATAAGTTAAAGAACTACAATGAAAGCTTTTGTTTGGGCTAATACGTCCCTTTACGAATTATGTTACCATAGATATGATATATTTCGTTTCAGTGTGTTTTGTTTTGATTTATTGATATTATTGACAGGAATGTTACCCATTGGGCATACTAGACAAGAGCCTAAAGGCGCAAAATTTGAGAGGCTTGAAATCTCAAGAAAGAAAGATTTCTATGTCTAAATTTAGAAAATTAAAAAAGAAGACAATATTAAGTAATAATTATGAAAAATATCAATCATTATTAAAATACCATATTTACGAAAATAATAGACCAAGAATGAACACTGATTTTTTTAGAATACAGTCAAAATTAACAATCATTTTATTCATTTATCTCTTTGCTTTTATTCAAATGTACAATTTTATTAGAGCACAGTTTTGATGGACATATTTATTCTATAGCCATCCACGAAAACAACCTGTCATGT
The DNA here is from genome assembly GCA_002313205.1 of Laupala kohalensis. Lineage (NCBI taxonomy): Eukaryota > Metazoa > Arthropoda > Insecta > Orthoptera > Trigonidiidae > Laupala > Laupala kohalensis. The sequence goes on along the minus strand of NNCF01131728.1, from coordinate 127,391 downwards.
GTAAAAATCGTGAAATAATCTGTAGATCGCGAGAAAACGATTTCTAGTTCCTTTTTCCTGAATGAAAGAAATGTCATCAGATTCAAAAATATCAAAGAATTTTTTAATATATATATTTAACCTTTACCCCACAAATTCAAAACGTGTGTACTTACGCCACATCACAGCAACGTGATTTCAGGCAAGTGTTCTAGTCTAACTCATTCATAGATTTCAAGCCACAGCGTCATGTGAGAACATCACGTCATACCTAAGTAGCGAAAGGATTGGTCACAATCCAAGAGTTCACCCGCGGGAATAAGGAACGGTCCATGATTTAGCTCTGATGCCTCATGTCTCTTCCGCAAAGATTTCTAAAGGGAGCAGATCAGCGGACTGATGTCAGCTGTCCCATCCCACCTCTTACCTCACTCAATCGCTCTCGGAGGACCACAATCCAGCTCTCATTGCGGATTCAAATTGAATATTTATCCAACGATTGCTGTTGAAATTGTTCTCGTTCATTGAGGTTTCGCAGGGACAATAGATGCAAGCTTATCTCCCGTAATAAAGTAATTAGGGATGTTTCACATCCGCTTTTCTTATTGCAATCTGTGAGTAATTTTTATTGAAACGATTCTTAAACAGTTTTGTTGAAACAACTCCTAAATAACATTTATGAACAATTAATGAATTTATTTGTGAGAGCATCATGGTCGCAGTCAAGTTAAAGTCAAACTACCCCACAATATGTCCTAAGGTGGGTTCATGGAGGTCAGAGCTTCGCGATTTCTTGGCCTCGGCACCAGGAGGAGATGTGGGTAGTACCTGTTAGATCCTGGGATAGATCCGGTACTCATTTGACTGCAGACTGAAAAGGTCTGGGAGTCAATGTGGACGTTGAGGTAGGGGGAAAGTTCCCACATCTCACCGGAATCCCTATCGTCTACCCTTTGACCCACCATGTCCGCCGTAATGTTAATACTTTTTCACGATTTGAAATCAAGATATGGAAATATATTTCTAAAATTGTAATTGTGTAGATGTGGTTTTAATAACAGTAATCTTCCTCGAACAATTTCAGGCATTGTGGAAAACCAGCATAAATAAAAAGGGAATCTCATGAGTCTAAAGACGTATTGTCAGGCATCTCGTGAGACATCATGTGTATTATTGAAAAGTAAAAAAATAAATTCAGATTTTCATTTGAAGAGATAAGAAATTTCAAGAGAAATTTATGGTTTTTACCTCTCTTATGGTTGTGTCATCGAGTGTACTGTTTTGCAAACGAGTATACGTGATGCGGTTACTTTTTGTATATAATAATTCATTAAAAGTTGTAATGCTTTTTCCAAAATATATGAAGATTTTATGAATACTTGATATTTGGTGTCTGGTAAGTTGTTAAATTGTATTAAACTCGAACATTTTGGATTTTTTACATTTCTACTGTAGATGGCGATGTCTAGGTTTAATGGATGCTCTTTCACGGAAAACAATGAAACGTACTCAAAGGTCTGAAATATAAAAAGGATCGAAAAATACGAGTAGTAATGTTCGCCTGAGCAATATTTGAAATGAGGATAATTGAAACAACACGTTTCTTATTTGTAATTGCTGTTGAACTTCCAATAAGTTACCTATCTTCTAGAAGAGTATATAAACTCGTTCTCGTTCTTGCACCTTAATGCAGTAAAAACTCTTTAATCCGGCATACCAATAGCCGTTGGTTAAAAAATTGTTTCCAATTAATATTCTTATCAAGTCCTTGACGATAGCCGAAATTCGTGCCCGTTATCTCCATTGTCTCTTTAACTTTTTTCATGGGGTTTTACGGCTCTTTTTAACTTAATGGTATTTGTTCTACAATAAATCTCCATTCTGATTGGGGTTTTGCTTTGTTTTACTCCATCGCTTAAGGTATAACACCGCGATGGTCCCTAGTTTTGCTTAATGTATGATCCTCCCCTTTCTTCTTCAACTTGTATTCTAAAATGTAATTTTTTTTTATGGTTAGACGGAAGAGCAGACCTTATGGTCTGATTCCCGTCAAAAGACTCTTTATTATTATTTTTTCTATTATTAATATAAATGAAAAATATATTTAATATACATTTAATGATTAGTATGTGTATATATCTCGTTAATTCACTGTGAAACCCCGTTTTCAGAAGAAACCTACATTCCTGGAAAATCCCGAAACCTCGGGTTCCAAGCGTGCCGAATTAGATGCTCTACTGTAATATGCTTCTTTAATAACGTAATCCAAGTTTCCACTCTTTCTGACTTAGTCATATGTCGTAGAGTATTAGACGAAACATTCATATTCGAGAGTCACTGTAAGCTGATTTGTCCGCTCACATATGGATACTGCATGCGTCACAATGAATCACATACACTGGTTCTCACTCTTTGCTTTTACGGGTGATATTGGATCCTTACTCTTGTTATGTAACAATCCCATTTATATTTCATGAGCTTAACAGTATAACAATATAATCCCTGCCCTAAATAACTGAACAAAAATATTGCTCAGAAATGATGGATGATGTACAATGGTATACGTTTCATGCTTTCATCAAAAAAGAAAATATGAAAAGAAATAACTCATTAACTTTCAGAGAATTCATCACATCTTTAATTGAAAAAAATATGAAAATGAATATTTATTCTGAAACTATGATTCAGAATAAATAAAAAGGGAAAAAGCATAATGGGATTGAGCTATTAAATAAAAAGATAACTATAATTATGGGTCGTTTGGCAGTATATAATACACTAATACATGAATGTCACAGAAAATTTGCATTCATTTCCTTCGTTACTCGATCGAGAAAATCACATAAATAAAGTATCTTACTTAAGAGCATTAAGAGGTGTAATGACGATTTCCTTTTCTTTTCTTTTTTTTTCTTTAAACATTTCCTTGTCGAAATGAATTTAATTTGCGTAGTTTTGCCAACCATATATTTACTATTAGAGTCAATTTTCGACCGCATAGCGGTCATCTTCAATAATCTTCTTCCGGACGGTGTCGCGACAAAATCCCGCAGCGACGAAACCCCACAGGTAAAGTGGAAGGATTATGCAGACCCTGCCAGGTTATCTCCTGTGAGGAGGGGAAAGAGAGGAATATGCTAAAAAGTAAGCATTAACGGCTCAGGAAACGGCTCATTTTTCTTGTCTTCGACGAATAAAACAAAATTTGAATGAAGTTTCTACGATGTCTCGTTACTAAGATAAGACTATATTACTCAGAAAATAATACGCACTCCCGAGTGTTAATTCTTGATATATATTTCCTAGGTTTTATTCGTTTAAAATAATATATTATATTATTTTATTGGTTCTATTACTGACAATATAAATAGTTTTTGCAAAATTGCTGATTCCCATCACACTTCATCAAAGCCTTTGAGTTACTAAATGATAGAGGTGTCTTTCTAAAATGTATACTTGTCCAAAATCAGCAAGAATGAATCTCCGTCAATGTTTTTCAGTTAAACGCTTCGTAAATTTGTTTTTGTATTTAATTTTGTAGAGTTTTTGAAATTGTTACGTTTATTTACATGTAATTACAGTTTTTTTTTTCATTTTAAGCATTTGAAGTGAAGAAATTGTTGTTAGGTACGACCTAATGCCATCAGCGTTTTATGTTGTCATGATTTTGGTTTCGATTTTTTGCATGTTGATCAATCATAAAAATATCTAAAAGTCTAATAACAATAATAAATGAAGTACGAGGTAAATTGGGTTGGTAATAATCTCATATTTTTACGTTAAGTATACTTTCTATCTAATACGCATAAGGTGACGTAAAAATGCCTCAGGGGCAGACATTTCGGTGTACAAATAAATATTTGACATGCAACTTTTGTCCTCTCTTAGTATTACACTGAGTTAAAGTGTAGCATAACAGGAATTCCTATGGGAACCCGGGGTTGGACGCTGCTATAAAATAAACCTAATTCAATGTACACTTTAAAATTCAGTATGTTCTCAATAACTTTCTCAGAGGAAGTTCTTTCCTGATCCAAAATAAAAATATGATTTGATTTTATTTTATTTCATTACAATTGTTTAATGTTAAGTGGCAATGCCACTTTTCCTTGTCAACCATATATTTATTGTTAGAGTCAACTTTCGACCGCATAGCGGACATCTGTGGTAATCTTCCTCCCGACTAGGAAAAGTGGCAAATACATAATGGGATTGAGCACTCAAATAAAAAGATAACAATTTTGGGTCGATAACAGTATATCATACATTAATACACAAACATCCCAGAAATTTTGCTTTCTTTTTCTGTGTAACTCGATGGAGAAATGCAAATGTCACTTTTTCTTGTCCAGAGAAAGATTACTGAAGATGACCGCTATGAGGTCGAAATTTGACTCTAATAATAAATATATGGATGGTGTGACTACGCACATTAATTCATTTTGCCAACAACCAACAGTCACCAATACCATCTACAGTTCCTTTTCGAATTAACAACATACGAAAATTGCGCGTTTTTTTGACGCTCGCCTTATATGCCATGGGGGCACAATGTTGTTGATACCTTTGGGAGATATCAACGCATGGTGCCAGTCTGAGGCGCAACCTGTGCACGTCTTGAGGAGAAGCATGCTGGTAAAAATGCTCTATAAAATGTTTAATCAAGTTCTATACAAACTCAACTTTAAAAAATACAGTGATCTTATGTTGACTTTATTTGTTAATCACATTTTGGTTTTTGTTACTGTCATCTAAATTGTTAACAGTGAATTTATATGGAAAACTTCTTTGTGACTTCACTGATCCCAAACGTTTCTACCTAAGTGCACAAAATGAGGTTATTTTAATGGCAATGATATGCTGAATGTTTTTTAATCACTAGTGACTCACTGAATTAAGTAGAAATTTTGTTATTATTCTTGTAAATAATAAACATAAAACATGCCTTTATTGCTGTAGCACATTCATTATTTTTCCTTTTTAAAATTACGTAGAAGTAAAAGTGCAAAATACGCCACATCCTTTGAGTTTTTCATAACAAGTTATATCGAGTTAGAATTGTTCTTTGAGCTAAATGCGCTATACCCAAGTTTTTCCGAGTAGTCTAATTTTTTTTTAACTCTGTCAAATTTCAAAGCATGAGTTGTGTCGACAACAAAGACCGTCTTAAAGGTTTTATAAATAAAAAATCGTCTAACCGCGATAAAAAGTTATTTTTTCTTTTTCAACACAGAACAATTGAAACTAAATGGTGGGATATTTAATTTTCATGTGGTCGTTTTGGTCCCTTTCTATTTAAGCGCATACTCGGAGATCTATGATTTGAATTCTCGCCCTAGAACTAGAAGTGAAATCCTTGTTCGCAGATCCAGTGGGTCAACTGACTGGAACTTTTTAAACTTTTATTTAAAGGATACTTCATATGAAGATCAAAGTTAGAATTAACAGCTAATAGATCCCTATTCAGCGTTTCAAATCATAGGAAGTCTCTTCGACCGCAGATACTGATAGGGAGGGTTCCATTGCTACTGCACTGAAAATGAAGTACCAATAAATCTGACGATAACTATTTTGTCACAATCGTAACATTAAAATGAATCACCCTCGTCCCTTCGCAACAAATAAGGGACCCCTTCAAACACGTCTTTTTGTCAAAATATCACTACAGTAATTTCTATATTTTATCTCTGTTACATGGTAAAGTCTTCGTTGATGGCATATCGATTTTTTTTAGTTTCTAACTGTATATTGTATATGCCAATTATTTTGGTTTTTCACTAATAGATTAAGAATAGAAAAATAGCACATGCCTTTTAGCGATTAATTTTATTGTGAATATAATATAAAAATGTAATAATTTTTTATATAGCCAGTTCAAAATCATATACGTTCAAGATAATCGTTTATAACAGTTAATTCCATTCAGATAGAAAAAAATAATTCGTTTTTCAAGTAGTGGATTCATTTTCTCTATTTGTGAAGACCGCATTGAACAATTATTTCGTTCAGTTGTTGAATTCAACCGATTTGACGTACAAATTGATTTCTCTCAAATACAAAAAATTAACATTTTAGATTTTTGAAGCTGTGATTCAATATTTGACTTTAATTAGACTACAACTTCCATTTTTAGACTTTAAGCAGCATCGGATGTATTTCACCAATATTAGAGTCAGAATGATATTTTGAACAACAAGTTTTGGATAAATGGGAACTGATCCTATTTGTGCAGATGCACGAGTCCCTTGAGGTGACGTTTTACCGCATTACGCATGACGTATCCTTACAGATCTAATCTCCTTTCCCTCTTTCCCATTCTAAAACGTTGCGACGCATTGCGTCCGGAAACCAACCCGTGGGTTCCACGTGGGGATGCAAAAGCAAGAAGGAAGGATTTCCATCCCCTCGCGTCTCTCTTTCTACTGGGGCCGCAGGTGCGAGGCCCCCTGCGGGGTCACGAGGCCGCGACGCGGTGGCGCGGCAAGGCGAGGCAATGGGGGTGGAGACTGTGACTCACGCGGCGAAGCCAAGCGTCCACGCATGCGCACGAGATCGCTGCACTGCGCCGGCCGGCTGCCTATACACGTCCTGCAACCATCGCACGGCGCTGCAGTCGCTCTTGCGCTACGTCCAGGCTACGTCCGTGAACAGTTACTGCGAGATCTACTCCACGTCGACTTCAACTTGTCGCAGCTACTCCAGCAATAATGGTGACTGGTGAGTTCTTTTTTCTTATAATGTGAAAAATACTTTTTTATTACGTTTTAATCTAGTCATGAAATAATGTTTATTCTGGGGACACCATAAACCTTTGATTCCTTTGCATTCCAATCTAAAATCGGACCTCATTTCATTTTTCTCCTGAAAGATGTTTTTGATGTTTTCGTGAATACATTTGAGGTAGAGTATTTTTTTCTCCTGAAAACTGAGAAGGGATGTGGTTTTACAATCGTCAAGAATTATTCGTGGTGACCCGGTCGTACAGCATTGCCCTCATTTTCTCAATAAATTCACATTCTTATATTACTTTTTCTGAAAATATGTAGTGAAGAATGGTGTTTTTCCTTTAACATCACGTTCATACTGTAATGTCACGTGAGAACGCTTCGGGATCATGTAGTAGTGTGCAGTATTAACTCAGTTTTTCACCCACTTAAACGAGAATTCTGTTCCTTAATGTATGCCGGTATGCCGGCAAAATGCGAACTCCGCTTTCTCGGTGATTTACTATCTCCTTCCTTTCTCGAAGAAAGCGCCCTAGTTCGTGTGAAATTGGACACGACTTGCATATTCTTTGACTCTGGGTTACATAGTTTAATGGTAGATTTTTATTGCCCATGCGTATTCTACAGAAAAGTTTTGTAAACGAAGCGTACTTGTCAAATAGGAAGTCTAATGTATTATTTATAAGTTGAAAAATAATCTTCAAATTCAGAATAGTTAATTTATCAAAAACAAATAATGGTTCGTACTTTTTTTGGAATTAAAATCTTTCTCGGAGAAAGTTAGGTTCAAATCCAGCTTAGAGGTTCTGGACACAGTGGTGTAAGTAGGTAGTCTCAGGAGACTAACAGGACCCCGCCCTTTGAGAACAGCTCCTGTAGATACTATCCGCTCGGCATGAGACATCCTGTTCTCCGCCGGGCGTGATGGGGTGATGGTGATCGTAGGAATTCGGGAGTCGCTTCAGTATGTATACACGCTCTCCCTGTAGAAAGAATCAACTTCAATGATTCTGTAGGAAAATATTAGGCGTGAACGTTCTACTCTTCGTTGCTGGGGGAGGGGGCTCTCGAATGGGGGGCTAGAATTAAACAAACTAACATTATTTTAAGGAAAAGTAATGTAAAAATATGAAGTTGTTCTCGGATAAATATATTATTTAATCCTCTTATTTATTGAATGTGATATATATTATTTTACTATCACCGTAGGATTAAAGACAAACCCGTAGCTAGGAATTTATTTCACACAGGGATCATACTTGTCACCAAAATATATTGATCAAACTTAAAAACATTAAAAATATTATTAATATACTTCATACTTATTCATTTAACAATTAGCAAGAAAAAGATATCTGGGAGACCGATTTTCTCTTGAATAAAAATTACACTATTTCAGTAATTTGGTGACTTTGCTTTATCAGTACCGCCTATACCGTTCGCTGGTAATTTTTCCATAACCTAGCTCAAAGAAATAATTCAAGTTGTATAGATTTGTCTCCTTGTATTGAGATGGTAGGCAGTAATTAGTATTTGCGTAATATTGATAACTAATTTTACTTTAGAAGACTCGATCTTTCCATTCACGCATGGTAAACAAGGGGCTTTCGGTACACGAATCCATAATCCATTATTTTTTGTATTTAAAAGGTACTGAAGCGCTCCTACTCTTAAATGAGATATGAAAACATCTTTATTCTGTATATCTCAAAAAGAAATACTTAGAGCCATTATCGTGGAAATTTGGTAGAATTGAATTATTGTTCACTTAATGGAATATGATTTTGTTTTTGGATTCTTTAGTTTTTTAATTATGACGAAAACGATATGATGTATCAGAAATATATCTATAATATACTCTGCTTAAGGAACTTGTATAAATTGATGTAATAATTATCTTTTTCGTAGAAATAATAATTCACATGAAGAGAAATGGCGTATCAAGTGTTCATGATGACTCGCGTCTGGGTTTTTTCAATAATTTATGATAGAAGTTAAAGAATATCACTTCTTTTTTTTTAATATTTCCTTTTCTCCATGTTAAAGCATGTATGTATTTAAAAAATATAAATACACATTAAACATTACCGTGTATCTAAAAAATTATTATTTAAACAATTCATATTATGGTCATTTTGTTTTTCTAAAACCACTTGCGGACTATGGTGCAAGTAATGTCACCAGTCACCAAGTTGGAGGAGGGTGGGGGGCCTTGCTTGAAATTTTGTGTGGATTAAACTGGACAAAGCAAAAGTTAAATTTGTATTTGTAGAACAATTGAAATATTTATTAATTAATTTCTTAATTGAAATATTTACTTTTTTCTGAGCAAATTTTCCAATCGCAGTAAAGTTGGTAATTTGTGTAGTGATTGAAATGTAGTGCATATTATTTATTCTTCAAGCATTAATATTCATGTTTGTTACGGCTTTTTTTGACAATCAATATATTAATTTATTTTACTTGAATTTATATTTCTGTTTCTCCATCGGTTTTTCTATGGCAGTAAACTTTAGGGTAAACTTCAGCATTCTACGCTGTCACCGTCACGAGTGACGGAGTTCCTTAAAGCGGAATGAACGCTTCTGGACATAGCCAACCATCACTTTAGTTTTCTTCTTTGTCAACATCTTGACTTCTACATAAAAAACTCACAGTTAATTTAAAAATAAATCAACCACAGTCGTGACCTACACATTTCGTGCTCCATGTATATTTTGATTATTAGTGTATTGCATCCGCAGTTCGTTATCTTTCAAGTGCCCTTTAAATGTAGGATATAATTATTATACCTTCACTGGACGTCTTGCTTACTCAATTATCTTTCCCATTTTTATGGGTTGTGAAATATTTATACTTACCACTTCCCTTAAGTGGTTTGCGGTTAGAATTGCAGAATGTGCTTGAAAGACACATTTTCCTCAGCGCTCGCATTATATAGTTATTCCACGTCCCAAGCTCTCTAATCTAATCGACGAGTATTTAAATCCGTTTATGATACGTACCCGCTTCTGTTTTCTTTGTGTAATATTTTTACTTAATTTATTATTAGCCAGCATTATTGACTGGTAAGTTCGTACAAAAATGTTATCTTTGATTGTACTAATAACCCTTGATTTTTCTCGAAGATGTGTAGGAATACCAGTGAGATTCCATTAATTTACAACCTGAATCTAAAAAAGATGAGTACTCAAAAGCATCCGAAGTAAGAAGAATTTTGTTTGAAATAGGAATGCATTAGTTCGTTTAAACCGTTTTTAAAATGAGTTGCGCGAGAAAGAAACTGATTCTGGTCAATTAGACGTCGCTTTCAATAACAATCACGTCGATTCTCAATAGAATCTAGGGCCATTCTCTCAATTACAGCTCTAGCGGAAACGTACCGATGTCCATTCCAGTAAAGCACGTCATGGGTCGCTGTGTCTGTAGACGAGCGCAAAAGGCAACGCCTAGCGCCCCCACACCTGTTCAGCTTTTGCACTCGAAGCGATGGCAGCAACGCTGTAGTGGTGAATCAACGTGGCATTTGTTGGGCGGCCGGCCGAGCGACCCTGCATTCCACATTGCGGACCGCCCACGCCGTCGTACTCATTATCAGTGGACAATTCGAACGCGTCGAATAATAAAAATGGCGGGTACTCTTTATGTCGTATGGAGCTAAGAAACTCCTTAATAGTACAAAATCTAATGAGGCGGATTTATGCATGAGTATTAGGACACACCCAAATTCCTGTATTACTAAAAACTGTTTAAAAAAATATTCATCAAATTTTGCTTGTTTAATAGCTATAGTAACTGATAAAAACGCAAATTTGCGGACGTCGTGCGACCGACGGTGAATTAAATTAATGAAGTATTTTTTAGGTAGTTGGAAGCATAGCTACAATTCCACAATATTTTGAGAGTTTCAGTAGAACAAAAAACAAAGGAATTCAAGGCTTATAGGACTGTTACAATATTTGCGATCTGCTTTAGAACTTAAGAGAATGCTGGTTTTGTCGTGATACACGCACAATATTTTAGTCGAATTGCACTACGACTTTTATCTCGAAAAGAGTATTTATCGAAATGATTTTCTTACAAACGAGGAATTTGATCGCTCGCTTGTGAATGTTTGGCTTAAACATAACTGATTTCAAACTACCATCCCACACCGCGGCTCCCTCAAGTAAATATGAATAGCACCCGTCTTTCCACGTTTGAAATTAGCAGGATGATTGAATCCTCTAAAATACTCCATATTTTTCTACCAATATGACGGGTTTATTTACCGTATTTCGCACCGTGATGGATATTACGTTCTATGTTTACAGATAATCTATTCGTGTAATAAAACAGAAAATTGTTTCCTGGTATTCAGTTGTATTTAAACGAAATTTCTGGCCGCAGGTAGAGATGTGCCATACTGCGGTGATTTCACTTATTACACTTCTGCGTAACTCTACAAATTAGGCTAAATTCGATGATAAATTTCATACCCTACCTGGTATATGTTTCAAAAATCACTTTATTTTGTAATGAATGAATATAAGGGATTATTGATTCTAATTAATATTACTCACAGACTTAATACAAATATAACAACCAACAATAATAAATATCATCTTTACAAGTTCTGGAATCTAAACTGGAATATCCGATTTTTAAGACATTTTTGGTGGGTTGATTTGAGCGAAATTGTTATCCTCCGATATCTTCAAAAATCTAAAAGTTTAAATTTCTAGAAAATTTATTCAAGAGTAAAATATATTCTATAGATTCCGAGTTTTCTTAAACGCGTTATGTAAGATTTAAGAATTAGTGAAGACTCTTAAATTTTTTTCCGCACTTGATTCCTCTTAAATCAGCGGATTAATTTAAACGATAAAAATAATTCCCTTTACTTTTCACTGATTTCACTGTCTAGAATGGAACATTAGAGCATTGTAATTTTAGTTTCTTTTTCTTTCAAGAACTGTCAGAGAATATTTTTTAGTATAATAGTGATATTTGAAGTAATAACTACGTAATTTGTTCGGTAATGTACATCTTGGCGGTACTTCGTTTCTTGCTACATCGTCAGAGATGGGCAGTGTCTCCGTGAACGATGTTTTACTGTTCTTCATAGTTTTATATGCATGGAGATAATGGAACGATAAATAGAAGTATTTCACCATAACCGGTCACCCTTACTATGTTCAGGAATGTTCGAAAGTACCACTTTAACTCGATCCAATCTCGAAGGAGTGAATAAAACATATTAGTTTAGGTGACAAAATTAGGTGAATATTCATCTTCAACAATCGAAGTTTATCTTTGTTGAACTCTGTTTTGTACGTGGGATGGGAAATAATATAATTCAAAATATATATTTGTTTCGAGGAACTTCAAATAATACATCAACTAAGGATTATAACTTGTACTCTTTATGAATATAATTAAGTACTCTTTATGAGTTAAATTACGAATTAAGAACTGAAGCAAAGTACTTGCTGAAATAACTCATTCTCAAAGGATATGAATAACTTGTTTTTTGATACTGGTACTTTCCTAGGTTCAGGGTCTTCGCTCAATGAGAATATCACGAAGATGTGTATGTATATTCAAACTTAAATGAAATATTGGAACACTTTATGTCGTCCATTCTAGTCTAGTTTTCTTCCCAGAATATGTTTTGGAAATCCTTACTCTCAACAGTCTTCCGAACATACTACGGAATTGGTAAGGAAACCAAACATACTACGAAAAATAACGTAAATATAGGGTATGGTCAATTTTTTACCACTAAAAGGAGATTATTTATCTTCTTGAAGACATTTTATGGAACATGCGTCGTTTACATGAATCAACTTTTAAATGTATCTCTGTTTAATATATGAATGTGTCGTCAAATATTGATCATGAGAGAATTCTCCTCATTCTAATCAATCGACGGCTCCTTCGTGAGTTAAGCGGCGGGGGCCGTGGAGTCGGTCAGCTCTGAGAATAGCATCTGACAGAGGAACGTAGACGGCGAGGTCTTTGCCAAGGCCTGTGGAGGTCGTGGAAGCGTTGTATTCCACTCTTGCTTCCTCAGAAGTTTCAAATATTTACCCGTATTTGTAACTTCTTTGGAGTGAACTCTCCTGAAGAGTGCGATTTGAGGCTCTGTAAATTTCGGAAGCCAGTGCATATTGAAGAAGTCGTCAGAAATGACAAAAACATCGAAATGTTATATAAATGTTTCCATTAATATAAAAACGCTAAAAATAGTGCAGTAAGAAGTATTACAAATTTATTCTTTTGACTCATTTCATTTGTGGTCTTAACAAATTATCGACGCTTCTTGTTGAATTGGTGTGGTCATTTCTAAATAAAAGAATGATTCAAAGAGTGTTGGTAGATAAACTCATTCCATGACTCGACATCGTTATTACCCGGCGTCAACGCAACATTTGAACTTACCTCTTTCGCGAAGTGCAGAAGAATAGAGTTGGCAGGAGCAACCAAATAGGGTGGTGTCTCAGCCAACAGTTGTTTCTTCGCTACTCCTTCGGGGTGATGACCTCTTCTAGGATTGTGCTTGGCGCGCCCAGAACAGTGACGTGCGGCTGGTACTCTCTTCTGCACCTCCACGTCATGTTCTCCACACGTCATCAATGAGGGCAGCATTATAAAAGTAGTTAGGCTAAAACGGTGAGGTAGGCAAACACGTCTAGTAATCTCTGAAAATAGTTTCCTAAGAAATGTCCCAACGGTTTGGTTATCCCCAGAGATAAATATAAACGTGATATGCCTCAAATAATTAACCCTGTTTCCCCAATGATGTTTTCCATGCCTTAAATTGCCACTAGTGATCGAAAAAAAATTAACCACGTTGATCCACTCACTAAATAAATTTTAGAAAAGTAAAAATTGTTTCAAATAATTGTGAAAGATGTCTCGTTAATTTCTTATTTTCTGAAATACCATCTGGTCTACAGTCTTCTCACACATTTCTGAGCACATTAATATCCTGTCAACTGCGTCATTTATTACAAGTATTTTAAACTTTTCTCGGGTTCGGGATGCGCCTGAGAACTGTTTAGGTATGTAGTGTCANTTCTTTTTTTTTTTTTTTTTTTTTTGCGCAATAACATCATGGTAGAAACAAAGTTCGGAAAATACTTTAATACCCCATTGCTCAAAATATTAATCGAAAAATACAAATTCGTCGCTCTTGATATTTACGGTAATTACAAAAAAATGTTCCACAATATTTTCTTCTCTCCGTCATCGGTTTTAAAAATTAGGTTGAGATATGATAATCAACCGGGAACTAGAACAGAAAATATTTGAAATTCCTAGGACTGTCGCGTCTCACATCCATTCGTCGACTTGCAATCTCGTTGAGCAACAATTATCTTAAAATTTATTTAGTTGAACCTATTTTTTATTCTATATACTGCACCAATTTTATTTTTGAACATCTAAACCTTGGCATAATTCAATATTACTAATATCTGGAGAAATCTCGCGCTATTTCTCAAGAAATGCTCTTATCACAAGTCACAGACCTCTGAAGTCGTATCTCCAGACTCGTGATCTTGGCATTGACTCATCTTCGCCGCCGTTACTTCCATTTAATCACTAACGAGGCAATAGCATATCATTGTTATGAGAAACTGCTTCGCGAAGGACTGAATGTAATGGACGCTCAATGTCGAAACAGGATGTCGACAATTCTCACGGGTAGTAAAGGCTCGAGAACAATCAATGTCTTTCGAGTGGCATGCACCGCCAACCGCGTGACATCTCTGGCTCCTACATCTGCATTTAACCCCTTCTTCTTTTCCTTTGCCTTTCTATGTGTCACATGGCGTCTGCTTTGATAGGTCCTATGGTTTTACCACTGACACGTGTTTATGTTCATTCCCAACTGATATTTCACTATGTTGAATGCGCTTAAATATTCCCAGACACGTTCAAGCCCATAAGACGATTTAACTATGATGAAGCAACGTGCTATCAAAACTAGAAAATAGCAAACGAAGTCCTAGATTGGCTAGTTAAAATTGATTAACACATGCTTCAATATCGTAGGTTAATTTATCGTATACATTAAAAATATCGTTCAATAATTATAAAATGATGGTTTGTAGCTGAGATTAGTTTTAGTAGGAAGAATCATTACCGTTTATAAGCGAGTTAATAAGAGCACGAAAACTGTGAATAATGATTAAACATTAATATAGTTGATTTATCTCGCTGTAATTTCTCGGCTGCTGAGCACATTCAGAGTTGTATGTCCTTCCTCAGCAATAGTCAGCTTGCACTTCCATTCGACACGGTAGTGCCAGTCGAGAAACTGGATGCATTACGATTTTGAAATTACTGCTGAACTCGTTCAAGTGTAACTTATTTATTTAGATTTAATCAATTTATTGCTATCACAATTTTATCAAGATTTTTCGATTTAGATATTTTTGTTTAATTAAATAATTGCTAGACATTAACTTGTCCAAGAAATGTTTTCCTGAATATTCTGTTAAGATAGTCATTTATTTGTCGAATTTCATTTTTCGTAGGTCACGTCGCATTTGCTCGCTAAATGTGGAATTTAATGATTGTTATATAATTTTTACGTTAATAAAATTTTCACCATCTAAATACGATTAGTGATGAAAGAGAAATATATGGGAGAAGTTTTATTTCTCCATAAAGATGGTTGTTTTTTGATGAGGTTTTAGAAGCCTTTAATTGATAAGTAATGTCTCGTTTTAAAAGAATGTGCACGGAGGTATTAAAAATTTAGAACCTCGAACCTAAATTTATATTTTGTTCGAGAACGACTTGCTTAACTGATCTTGTTGCTACGTTCATTAAAACTGTGTAACTAATGTGAAAATACTTTTCTCTCGCTATACGGACCAGTTTTACTTTAGTGCTTTTTGGTACATTTTCTTTAACTTTAAGTGATACAAAGTTATAATCAAATGAAATATTATTTAGACTCATTTGGGCGATGAAGACATCCCTACGTCTGAGTGTTGCTACGGAAAGTATCCTTTTCGACTTTGATTTATGTGGACAAGAGAGAACGTAGTTTACAGGAAATAAAGGAACCACAGTATCTGGGATGAGAGAACAGAGGAAAAAAATGATCACAGCAGGAAAGAAATGTAGCAATTCTTTTTCAGATAAGCGAAATACGAGATAATAGCTTAGGGTCATGGTAGGACAAGGGTGATGTAAGACAATAGTTTTCCGTCAAATTACAGTAAAACAGTTAATTATAAAATACCTCGTAATACGAAAGAGAGATGTTGGGATAGAAGACCAATGTATTATTTCTTGCGTATCATAAATGAATAATACACGAATGTGCTCGACAGGGATAGAAACACCAAGTACAAGAACCATGCTAAGACTGAGAAGACAACTAAATATACAAGAAAGTCGATTGTAAATCACACTCTATTCGTTGCTTCTATGTTCTGCACGAAAATCCCTGTGCAAACTAAGAAGAATGCAGCAAACACGAAATTGCTCATTTCCTCGCAATATGTTGTGCAGAAAAACAGCAGAGTTAGCCTTGACGCCAGGTGGTACGCCAGAGAAGATGGGTCGGGGAGAGCGTTTGTGGGTGTGAGGACGTGCAAATGGCGAGCACTCTTCTGCTGAATCTGTGGGAAACGAGGGGAACGTGAAAGGAGGCGTGACCCATTGTGTTGTCGTGAGAACGTGCTTGGGGGGACTCTTCACATATACGACTCGACTGCAAACTCTCTTCGCGAAAGCGAAATTTCTCCTTTTGACTAATTTCACAGGGTCTTGTATCCTACTAGGTATATTCAGAATAGTATTTCATGGCAAGGGGTTCGAAGATTAATATTTTACCCCCACTTCAAAATTAGAATTACAAGAATATCATTCAAATGATTAATTAACAATAATAATTTATTATAAAGAACAGTTAAAAACTTCGCAGAGGACGATCAACTAATTAACTCTCCGGAAGCAAGCAAAGGACTGTCGAATCGATGCCTATCAAGAAACCCAAAAGCAGATTTAACATTTATTTTGACTGTTTGCTAATGATTTTATCCCCAAGGAAGAAGAGAGATGTATCGGTCTTTAGATGAAGAACTAACTCACATATATTTTACTAGACATCATTATTCAAACGTTCATCAGAGGGTCGTGGGTCTTGTTTTACATGATATACCATGTACTATCCCGTATTAACTCGAATTTATTTACTTTTTTTATTGTGATTAAAACCAAACGTAAGTGAATACAATGCTGTAGGCCTATTTGAAGATTTACGTATAGAAGAAACATTTCTTTAAGTGAACAACTGTTTAAAAAATTGATACGAAAGAAGTGAGTAAAACATAACTGGACAGGAAAAGAATAAAATATTGAGACTTATTCTAGTGACAATACTAGAAAAACCAGGATAGGCATTAGTTATCTTTATTTCTTAACAAGGGCGTAGCTAAGGAGGGAAAAAGACTTGCCTCCTCCCTCCGAAATTTAAAAAAAAAGAAAATTGAAAAAGAATAGACACTGTTCCCATACAAATTACCCGGGTTGATCTGACATCATTTTAACAAATTCTCCTTGCTAATCTAATACATGTTATCAATTTGTAATACATAATAGGAAATGATGTGTGGCGATAACGCCTTTACTCCTAGATTATCAAATTACCGTTTGCACTCCGTGTAGATTGATAAATTATCTGGCCAGCTTTACTGGCTCTGGAAACTTTGTTAGGGGTTTGTGTCATGATAATATGCACTAATTGCAGAGATGATGTATCTACTTCGGTCCCTGATTGGTCAAGACCTTACTCAAAGTTTCGTCTATTTAATATTGAATTATCTACGATTCTCTTCGTCTTCATTGAGCTTGGAAGACGTCCGAACCCGGGATAGCTTAACAATCTAACGAACATTCATTTTCATTGTGCCCGGACAGCAGAAATTTTTAAGTGCTCGTATAAAACCGAGGTCAGACAGCTGCATTACATCGAACTTATTGCACAGCATCATACGTGCACTTAAAAATAGTCAATGACAGAGGATGTGAGAACTGCTGATAAATTTCATTGAATATGTTTCTATTTTCGTACAATAGTAAATCATATGCTTTGTTGTTTTTTTTGTTTTTTTGTGGGGCTTTAGGACTCGTCAAGGTCATTAGAGCCCTTTATTTATTGAATAAAGGTCCAGGAAGTAATTTATAGTTAAATTATAAACAAAAAATTGAAAATATAGACATGTGATCAAATATACCAATTTCAAAATGCCCTTCCATTGGATTGAAAATATTGACAATTAATGGAGAGTAGTTCTCTGTTTTTATAAGTTTATAGTTATGTTTCAGTCACAAATTTTACTTCGTTTTCATTCTACCAGAGCGATATAAACAATTTGGTCTTATAAAATTTGAAGAATATAACTTTCTTCATAATTTTACGTTGTTTTACCATGTGCGTCAGGAAGGGAATTGAAGTGTTCTGGATCCACTGCAGGCTTCAAAGCTAAACTTCATATATGATGTATTTGCAATGTTAATCATAACGTTCATGAATTAGATGTTATAGCGTATCATAAATAATTAAAATGGTTTTTTAACAAAAAATTTATTAGTCTACTAATTAAACTAAAAAATCGTGAAATTATTTTTATCTAAATCATAGTAATGTTGTAATATTCTACACGACATTTTAACTAGAGAAAGTTTGTATTTTTATTCACAACGTTTCGACCGCTATTTGCGTCATCTACATGTATATAAATAAATCAATAAATTACCTTGGCAACATAAAATAAACAACAAATAAACTACTTATACATAGGAACAAACGTATAGAAAAAACAGTGGTCGAGACGTTGCAACTAAAAATTAACACTTAGAATATTACAAAAAATATCCTTTGTTTAAGGGGGTTGAATTGATACTCCCCCGTCCCCCATATATGTCACTGAAGAATGCCAATATTAGCTGCTGTCAAAGTTCTCTAGAGTGGTGGTCCCAGAGCAGTGCACCTCTGGAGGGCTTTGACCTTCGTGCTGCGCCGCACACGTGCGTCCGTCGTTCGACCGTCCTCGGCGTGAGCGCCTGCGTGAGCGAACGAGCGATCGAGCGATCGAGCGTGCGTGCGTGCACGTCCCCCTCGCACTTCCTCTGCAAACAGGATCTAGAGCCTCCCATGGCGCCATGTTGGAAATCTGGAATCCGGTTTCTAAAGCGTTTGTTTATGACTCGTTTCGGGTTTGCAATGTTGTTAGATTTTTTTTTTTTATTCGTTATAGCTGTTTTTTCTTAGTATTTTCTTTTTTTCCAAAATATTTTATTTCCCCCCTCGAATCCACACCGTAAATTGTTTCCGTGAGGATCCTTCTTCAATAATGGCCCGAATTACGTATAAAGTATTCTCGAAGAACTGTAACGTTGTTTAGATTATTGAGTATATTGTCTTTGGAAAAGTTGAATTCTGTGTTTAATGGGTGAGTGAATATATTCGGAAAGTTTGAACTTGGGGCGTAGCATATTAAGCATATGCTTATATCGTACATCTTGGAAATAACTCGAAGTTACGGAACCGGAGTCGTGTGTACATTCCCATAGCAGAACCTTCGGTACCACAAGAATCATTAGCGCTGAGGAGAATATCTGAATTCACTTGCCACGTACTTCCTGGAATATTACGTCTCGGGTTTCTGTGACGCAATAACCAGAGGTCACTGAAGGACGTCTTCTGAAGACCTCAGCCCAGAACGGCGGCTGAGTATGCGATGAGGTCTCTGGGATGTGGAAGAAGTTGCTTTTGCCTCGCACACGCGTACAGTCACTAAATTCTCTACTTTTGCGCCTATGGTATCTGTTGTAGGCCGGAACTGTCAGGTCCTAATGAAAGCTTTCATTTATATATATATATATATATATATATATATATATATATATATATATATATA
>NNCF01131728.1:22389-103059 GCA_002313205.1 Laupala kohalensis | reverse complement strand
TATATATATATATATATATATATATATATATATATATATATATATATATATATATATATATATATAAATTGCAATACGCCTGGTCGAAGATCGTATGTGATTAAACAGTAAGCTCTCGGTAATTCAGCGTAATGTGCGACAGACTTAGCCGAAAAGTCCGGATAATCCGAGCCACGATGTTAACTTATTTCGTTCGCAATTTTTTACAGAATGTTCGTACAGAAATGAATTCATATGTTGATAATATTTCCATGTAGATTATGCCTGACATTTTTGGGTCTATAATTTAACATCAGTACAGAACTGTATACTGAAATGAAGAATAAGAAAGTTTGAAACATTTATTATACATACATATTAATATACATACATCTTTATCACAATATAAGAACAATGACGAACTTAAAACTCGAACTGTACTTCACCAACTGAGTTTTGATGAGTTGACTCTGCTATGAATATACTCGAGTTTTCACCAGAAAACTGAGAGGATTTAGATCTGCCAATGTTGTCTTGCAGCTGCAGTACTAGCGTGAACCATTGCTTTATAGTTTTTTCCTCAGCTAGTGGACTTGGTACTGTACACCTACAGTATTGTCAAATTGTGCAGTTAAGAGCTTCTATGAGCACAAAAATAATTCCTTAGTAGTCGTTGCAGAATTTATAACTAGCAAAATAATATAATTACTAGCAAAAATCCAACAAAATTATATATTCTTTTCTTTTTTCAGTCTAGACCGGATTACCGTAAGCCGGATAATTAAGAGCATACTGAACACTAGGTATATGCATAAATTAATTATAAATTTCGACATTTTCATGGATGATGATGATGACATATTTTGTGCTTTTTAAATACACGTTTCTAAAAACTAAGATATTAATGATATGAGAAAATAATTACTTAATTCCATCTGAGGAATATGATGTAATGGGAATTATGAAATGAGTTATATCTCAATTTTCCCGCAGCGCTAAGTTCACTGGAGACCACATGACTTCCTTTCTAATGGATGTTGCATTTCCGGTGACGTAAGTATCCCGTATGCGTTCTGGCGACGCGCAGCTGTCTCATGAAGCGCAACGGACACCTTTGCTCCCTCCACCCATTCACCCACCTCCATTCTCCACAATCACCCCCTCAGCTCATCGGAGCCATCACTTCATTATCTGCATTGTTTTTCGATTCCTGTTCCTTCCCTACAATTTGTGTTAGTCGAATATAAGGCACAACTTCGGTAAAAATGGCAGCTAAATTAACCGTATATTTATTTGTCTCATTTCTTTATTTACTGACTTTATTCGTGTTATTCGCTTGCAGAGTTTCTTACCTTACGATCTGCTCTTCAACTTAGCGATTAATTAGGAGGAGTAAAGGACGTTGGGTTACAGAAGTGATTCGCGAACTTTGACCCGTGACAGACGATTTTCGGTGGCATCCCCGACGTAATTCATCCATTGTACTATATAGTAAAATGTTATTCTATTTATAATTATTTTTCTTTTCACACAATAGCGTAGATATTAATATGAAGAAGAAGAATTTATGTACAGAGCTTCAGTTTAAGGAACGTACATCATATGAAATTTAAAAATTTCGGTTTACTGAAAAGACATATGAATATAACACATTCTTATATCATTAAACCCACAAATTTCCATTCAAAAAATTCGTTTCAATCGCAGAAAACTACAAATGAACTACATTTTCTGCCCTAATTTACTGAGACGTGGCAACGATGTTGAATTTCGTGGGGACCCTGGTCACCGCAGGGCACATTTTGAGAACCACTGGATTATAGGGTAGCATATATCAACGATTTCGCAATTCATTTATTTTTGTGTGCGTCTATTTGTGTACTAATATTAAACAAAACAAACGTAGCAACTCTCTGCAAACTGTAGTATGCGAACCGCATTTTAAAAAACGCTGAATTCGAGTTAACTTGCTCTAGAATACCTGGGGAGCGAAGACGGCGGTATCGTTTTTTCTTTGGTAATTATAAATTCTTTATTGTTACTTTAATTATTACAAAGCAACGTACATTACTTCCTTTCCGCACCCATTTTTGGCGATCAGCTAGTCCACGCAGTTGTAAAAAAGTCCCATTAATGTGCTATCACTACATAGCTGAGACCAGCAGACCTTGAAGAATACAGGTACTGTGAATCATATTTGAACGAAGACCGAACTATTTTTTTATTTGAAATTAACAAATAATTTTGAGTGGTTTCAAACATTTCCCTCGTGAATCAATGGATTACTTTTACTTCCTATTATTTCATAACTATTTGAACTGTCGGAAGGATTACAGTACTGATGCGTTAACAAATTGAATTTCATACCTATGAACAATTAGCGGCGAACGCATAGAAAGAGGGAACGAGTTTAAGTCTCGAGCTGCCATACCCCCTCGCGAAAAGTAAATTCAATCTCGAAAAACACGAAGGAAATGAAATTAAAACATTTTAAGAGTAATCAGTTGTTTCTAAATCCCTAACTGACAATTACGCACGCCACTCTGTTCTCTGCGTATGTCACTGAACGATGGGAGTTGCGTTTTTCTTTCGTTTGCGAGAAGAATAGAGTCTCCAATGGACCGAGCATGGCGTTCGACCGCGCTGAATGCGGGTTCAAGGTCGTCTAGTGGCCGAAGCACATCTTGAACGTCCCGGCGCACCGCCATCGCAGAAAGTTAGGCTCCGGAATTTGCGATGGGCAATGGAAATCGGTGTTCACGAAAACGTTTGATATGTGTACGCTTGTCATGGAACTAATGGATTCGATTTAATAAATAAATGTTCAATGTTCTTAAAGATGTTTAAAAACATCCATTTACCTTTGATTGGAATTGTGCAATCACCACTTCAATGAATATACGTATATGAAAATATTATTGGGAATGTTTTACTTTCGCCTATCATTCACTTGTAATCTTTACTCAAATTGAGTCACTTAAATCAGTAATAATGTTTGTAATTTTTTAATTCGTGTGTGATAAATGAATATATGTTCACATTTACTTTTTAATTGTCTCAAAATTCCGATCGAATCTAAAATCGATGACTATGTCGTGACGGCCTTGCAATTCCAGTCACTTTTGACAGCAACGTAGTGAATGACATCACCTGTGAAAGTAAAGACGGCATCGTGGTGATGCCCCAGGCGTCGATCGTAGTACCGTCCACGTCGCGAGACCCTGTTCGAGGCTCGGCATGGAGGCGCTGCCGTTGTAGATGACGTCACCGCTATTAGTTTCACCCCAACGGCCGACACCGTTCGAATACAGGGTGACGCCTTCGTTCTCTTCATCTTGAAACGACTCTGGCTCCTTCTAGCACATATAATCTCTTTCTCTAATTTTCGAAAATATCATGCTTTACATACACAGCAGAATATACATAGACGTAGACAAGCAATTTATTTCGTGCAATTGGACTATCGCGAGGTGGGAGGCAAGAATAACGAAGAATACAAAATAACTTTAAAGCATCATATACCCATATGTGATGTTACCACTAATACACTTAATGTGTTGTACATAAAGTGAAAAAATCTCAATCCATTTTAAAGTTTTTTAATCAAAATTACTGTACAAGTTAGAACTGAAATTAACCCAGGTAGCCGTTTTTCAGACTACACATTTTTTGTAGGAAGATTAAATAGCGTAAAATCAGGATAGTGGGGTTTTTCTATGTAGTTAATTCTCTTCAGTAATGATAATGGAAATATAAGCCAGTGTTCTACATCTTTGTGTATGATCTGTTCTAGAGTTTATAATATATCCTTTAACCTAATATGAGCAATTTTATCGAATTAAATAGTAATGTAGATAATTAAAGAAACCTATTATATCTTTCGATGTCAACAATTGATTTTTTTTCATTCTATTCGCAACAGCTATGGATTACATTTGAAAGAGGTTATTTCCTGTTAAGCTATAGTAACGGGCTGTTAAGCTATAGTACTAGTAACTCCTGTTAATGTACATTTTTTTTCCAAGGCGTTTCATTCCTGCGTAGGAAAACAGGAATAGACTTGATCGAGTGAAGGACTCAGCTGAATATAATATCTGGGCGCGAATAGCTTGTGCTTCATGACATGAAATCTAAAGATTTTCATAGTATACACAGCACCCCTTTCTAGAATGAACTTCTATTTCATCTACGAAACTTCATTTTGTGTTCGGACGTCAATGTACTGTACAGCTTTTCTGGTCCGCAAGTAATTCTACCCTAAGGTATATTTAATCTTTTCTGACCCGTGTCAAATTCTACCCTAAAGATTGATTTAATCTTTGAATCCGATTACAACATATAACGTATTGATTGTTTTATTCCATTTGTAATTACATTTTGAACCCACAATGGGAGTATTACGATAAAATTTCCATTGCCAACAAGGGATCAGTAGCGTATCTGGGCGGAGGTGGAGTGGGTGGTTCCCCCTGGGCCTATCCATGTAAGGGGCCACCAAATTAGTCACCAAATATACTGTAAACTCGAAAATTTGAACATAAATATTAAGTGAAATATTTTTGAAGTCTTAAACTAAATAATAATTGAGCTTTTAATAAATGTAACAGAAATATCAAACTCGTTTGTGAATGGCGGCCTCCCAAAAACTTAAGTGTAGGTGACCCCCAACAATATTCCCGTCCCAGGTATCATGAGGTGTAGGTATGCCACTGCCAGGGTTGCGGACTGAAATTTAGTAGAACGTCTTGTGAGTAGATTTAAAAAATGCAAACATTAGGAACTTTTGAAAATTATTATTTTCATTCCTTTATTATTAAGGTATCCCTTTTGACAAGTGGTATAAGGTAGTAGTTTATCGAAGTATGCAAAATATTACACTAGGGAAGAACGATAACTATTCATTACATTAATCTTGAAATGGATGTTTGTAATAACGCTGTGGATTTTTATAGTTTTATTCGTTCGTGGAAAGATAGAACAGGAAGGTAACCCACCCCTGTTCACCCCCGAGTGGTCTGCGACGGCGCCGCGCCGCTTCACACCGATCAATGTTGCCAACGCTCCGCAGATCCATTAGTTTGCCATTCGAAGTAGTGCAGACCTCCCCACAATAGCAACCAGCAGTGACCCAAATTATCATGTTTATGTAGTCTACAAATCAAACGAAAGAATGTCAGACTATCCGATCGTATTTTCATCAAAACTTGGTCACTAAGATAATGTGGTGTAGTAGATCAAACGTTTTAGAGCATATTTTGGATTCACTGATACTTTTGAAAGATTTTAGAAGGATGTAGAATATTTTATGTCCCCAAGAACGGTTAGTACCATTTTTCTCTTAACGAACGGAATCATCTGAATATGGAATTCTCTACCCATTTCTGTTCACAGTAAAGGAAGAAGTAAACATATTTAATTAAGTATTGGCATAGTGATTGTTAATTTACTTGTGATATTTTAGGCATTCACATAATTTTGGCAAAATATCGATTGATTATATAACAATCAAGATTTTTAGCGTTTTAAAATTTACGTTAATCCGAAGAAAATTGAATTATTCTAATAAAAATACTGGGTGAGTTTTCCCCCAGCACTAGTATAAAGACGGAAATGGATGTAGTAAAATAAATGAACTTTTCAAGATTACTCTACCATAAAAGTTCATTTAGTTTGAATGTTTCAGATAAGAACCGAAATGATTACAGGACAATTATTTCGTTTTATGAATGACTTTATATTCCAATATCTCAACTGGATCGAAGTAAGAGCTGAAAGCATTTCTTGCCTTCTTTCTTTAAAACATCACAATTCAAAGTGGTTCTCCCATGAATGTGGGGCGTTGTGTGGTCGTGGAGATCAATCCATCCCACGCGTCAAGGACGCCTGTGGTAGTAGACTCGACTTCCCAGTGCCCCCAAAGAATCCGTCTGGAGGCCCACGCTTCCGGCGCCCACTGCAGGCCAGTCACCATTCGCGTGAGTTGCAGACTCACCATATTCGGGCCTCCTTGCAACCTCTGTGCCCGCTGGTCGCCATTTCAAATGAGTTTCCTGTGGGCCGAGGGGGTGATCAATCTGTCGGATACGAAAGATCGAACGACCAATTGACATAACTTATCGATATTAACATACTGAATGGAAATTATGGTTACAGAACTATTTTTTTTGCACAATATAATTTTCCTGTCCGAGCTCGTAGGCAGGTGGATATAGGGAAAACCTTCAAATACTTTTTCTGGAGTGGAGAGAAGTTAATGGGTGCGAGAAATATAATCGATGTGGAACTATTGTCTTTCTGATCTCAATTATACTGTTTTATACTCACATGTTTCTGTTTATTTTTTTGACAATTTAACATATCAAATTACATTTATATATTTACTAATCAACTATGTATGATGATTTTATCTTTTAAACATAATTTATTAGATGACTTGTAATTGATGAATTTGGTCCTAAATAAATTTTTAGGTTTCCACAATTTTGATGTTATTTATTTGATAGATGTTGTGGCTTCAATTGATATTTTTCCACAAAACTTGAAAATCTGCACCGAAAATTTCATTAGCCTTTTTTGCTGGGTCTTCCAAAGTATCTCTAATTGTTTAAAATTTATTTCAAAAATTTAAAATAAATATTCTTTTCGTGTACCACGGAGTGGATATTCTTCACTCATCATTCGTCCATTCGTCCTGTCATTCAAATATCTTCGGCGCCGGTGGGGTGCGTCAGGAAGGGCATCCAGCACTCTTGTAATTCCACTGCCAAATCAAGAGGCATCGTATCATCCTCCATATCCGATCCCTTCAAGACAAGGGAAAAGGAGTTGAGGAAACATCCACACGGCGTGTTTTGAAGGACATCGTAAAACTAGACGCCTGAGGTCCCTGAAAAGAGAAGAACAGATTTGGACGAAACCTCTTCCAAAACCTATTACGATTCAAAAATCGATTGGGACACCCTCAATGGTATAATTTTAGTTGAATTAATGTCATTGAAATATTTCATTGTTGCTTTGATGTGAATTTTGCTGACAGCTAATGTGTTTGATTGTTTTTCTAAGCAGCGATCCAGTGAGAAACGGACACCCCTAATTTTTCATTCTTTGGTTCAATAGCTCATCAATTTATTCCGTTCCGGATTGGATGCGAAATGACTCCTCGCGTTATTGCGGGTGAATCGCTGAGGTCTCCTAAAGCAATTGAAAAGAACTGCACCGTATTCAACGTTTATTACGTCAGATAATGTCTGTTCGATGGGCGTAATTCTTCGATACGCTTCGATGACTAATGAATAATGTTAATGTCTTCTGAAAATAGACATGGTATCATGAAAACAATCGAGAGCAGAAGGAAGTGATGAATATGCTTCTACTCAGTGACATATTGCGAACATGGATTTTTAAAATTAGTCTCAACATCTTCCCCCTTTGAATGTGTATTAACATTTACACAACTAGTTTGAATTATTGAGCTTCATAACTTTCACATTACATGTGATACTTTGCGGTGTGTGGAGGACTATTGGTTAGGAGTGGGACGCGGATCTTTGGAAGGTATCGACGTATCGGAGGTTTTGGGAAAACAATTCCCTCTAAATTCAAGGATGACATTTTGATAACTCGTTTTTTTACATCTGGTTGTATTGAAAACGAACTGAACTTTCGTCATTAAATAGTTATGTGGTTATCAAACTAGCCTAAAATAATTTGAAGATGGGGTAGCAACTTGTTGCGTTCTATCGATAATGTTCCTATAATTTAGTAAAAACTTGCTATACATATTCACTCTTGACATTACTTCATCATTGCCTTTATAATGTAACGGAATTTAAAGATGTTAGTAAAAGAATATCAATTTTTAATATCCCAAGAAATGTAACTTGTGTTTAAATTAATCAAGTATAATATTGTGAATTAACTATCTTCCACACTCCTTGTATATAGTTCACAATGCCAATGTCCTAGAACTTTTGGAATAATTGATTTAAATTTAAAATCTCATAATTGCATGCTACTGTTTCTATTAGTTAGAATAATTATATTTCAACCTTACTCAACCTTGGCTAGGCTCAACATCAACATACGAAAACAAACCGTGTTAAATATTAAATCATGTAACGTACATGGATGTGTCTCGTTTCAGAAGAATTAATGTGGAGTATGAATTTTTAAATTAAATTCAGGATGATTTGTGGCATTTTGCATTAGAATATGTTCATATTGAGCTACCACAAAAGCTTCCAAGAATCATATTTTGAGCTTATCATTCTGAGAAACCAATTCCACGTTGCAGACCTATTATAGAATATAAACTTGTTCTTGCGGTCGTGGACTTATGAGTTTCCGAAACTGACCTGAGTCTCTCTCTGTTCAGTGACGTGGTCTTAAGCATAAAGGCGTAAAGCGAAACGCAGCTTCATTCCGCGGACAATGATCTTCACGGATCGAGAAACTCAGCCAATCAGAGAGCGAAGCTCTGGGAGCACATTTTGGCTGTTTACCTTCCTTCTCCCTCCCTCTCTGGCACTTCGGAGTAACTTGGGGCGATGATTTGTTATTTAACCTCTTATTACTGTTATTATGAATACTTTTATCATGTCTTCTTTTCTATCATGTCTGCATCGAGTTTTGCTCATTTGCAGACTAATAAATTATTATTATTATTATTAAAACAAGAAAAAATTGATCTTTTTACGTTTCACTCAGACTACGCTACACACTACTTAAGCTTCCCATCGTTACGCCACATATAACTTATTAACTCATCAATAATATTTCTCGTTGAAAAAAATACTAGTTACTAGAAAAATGCTTTTAACTAATATTCTGTATGAACATACGAATGTTTACTTTTGTGGCAAGACTAATTCATTTATATGTATGAATAAGATGACATATTACTTTCCCCCATATCTTCTAGTTGTAGGCAAGTTTCATTCTTTTTCATATTTAGCATTAAACAAAGTAAACAAAGACATAAGAACAGTAATGAATAATGAATAACTGTCATAGATGTGTTATGAATACAACACATGATATTACTATAGAGCTTTACGTAACTCGCGTACAATTTCCTAAGAATATTGTTTATTATTTACCAGATTTCATTTGTCGGGACTCAAGAAGTCAAGTTACTTCCTTGTCAAATAAATGAGTCAAGTGGCGTCTTCTCTTCATGTAATTTTTGAATGCCCTTTTTTCGGAAAGGAGAAGGGGATATATAAAATAATAGCAAACACAAACACATCATTTACTGCTCAGACGTACAAAACATTATTTGCGTGATGGCTCCCTCCGGTTGCCCACAAAGGGAACGAAACAATTAGACGATATTTGCTTAGTAAAGTATATAATGATGCCTTGGGCTTTTAGAAAGAATTTCTATCCTTATGGGATTTCGACATTTTTGTCTATATTTTAACTGATTAACAGATATTATCAAATTATGATATGAATGACTGAAGATTTATTTTTTTCGTATAACTTTTACGAACAACAAAGTGTACTACTTTCTGTTTCAATGATCTCAAATGTGCAAAGTCTTTCTGGACGGTAATAGAGTTGATACTTTCTTTTACATGAGAATCCTGTGAAAAATATTCCTTAAATAATTACAATATTATATTGACAGTAATATTTTTTGCTATTAAAATCTTTTACACTATTCCGCTGGTATGGATCCTACTAATGAGAATGGATAGTTGAAAAGGGATTAATATGAACATTCACCATAGTATATTCCTTTGAAAAAAGTTATGAAGAGAAACATCCTTTGAACATTTAAATTAGCATTCACCCACTATATTACCCCGCACAATTGTACCAGTAAAGAGACATGCGCGATTTTTGTTTTCATTGCAGATAATGGTTGTGGTTATTCAAGTTAAAATTTTAGTCCTCGTGTATACATAAATTGGTTTAATGGTGTTAAGTGTAAGGTGAAATAATTTTTAATTGTCTTCTCAGACCGTATTTTTTCAAGAGTGTCGGAAGGATGAGAGCCAAGAATATTCAAATATTTACTGTAATATGTGCTTATAATTTTATACAATCGTAGGAAAAAGGTTGAGTTAATTACAAAATACTTTATAGTAACTATATTTTTTTGGATTTTGAAACGCGATTGTAAAATTCAAGTAAATGTTGAAATAAAATATTTAGAAGAGAATTTTCTATCCATTAATATTCATGTTCTTTGCAAGAAAATTCAGCTATACATTCTAGCAACATATAGAGTTGGAAAGGAATCAAGATATTATACAAGAAGTCACTCATTGAGAAAGATTTTGCAGTTCTTCACTTATTTTTAATATACATGAAAGAGTTAATGATCCCGAGCTCACTACCAAATTTGAAACGGGTAATAAATTCTGTCGCCCACTAGGTATTGTGATCAGTTATGAGTGGGTATCTTAACATGCATAACAATACTGGCAGTCGAGCTAGACAATATAACTTGTTCTCAATATTCTCTCTCATGATCGAGATTCCTTCTAAGGGTGTCCTAAAAATTAGGAGCGAAATATCAACTAGCTCTCAAAAGAAGAAGTGATTATAAGAGTTGTTTTTTATTTTTTCCTTTTTTAAATACGTATGGAAATACTTCGAAAGTATTACCATGGTTTTAGAAATATTTCCGCACCTGAATTTATTTATCACAAGAGACAACCTTCAGGGAGAATTGAATGAGCAATTTGGTAATGCAATGCATCTGTGTAACTTTTTGTTTATGAGCTACGTATGTAACAAGGATTTTCTGTGCGCTCATTGCTACGTTGCACTTTCTTGAGAATATCATGTATCACGCAAATCAAAATGGTACAGATTAACCGATTTAAAAAATGAAGTATTCCTCGTGTATTGTTCCTCATATGTTATGAAGATTTATCTCTCCTTAGATGAGTGTTTAGTCTTGCAATGGAAGTATGCCACACACTTATGTGTGTCAGTATCGAATGAATTTGAAGAAGTATGCGTGAGGATGTCTTTGTGATATGGAATTATTTTTGATTAATTGCGATCGAACTGAAAATTTATTTACTTTGAACATATTGAGAGATGCATTTCAAGATTGATAACTTGGGTGACGGGGACCATGTAACAGTGATTAAAAATTCACGATTTTGAAGAAAAATCATATCAGAAAATTACACTTCTGACGCAGGATATAGATTAAGACATTATGGGAACTGTACATAAGCAAGACGTTCCTAGAAGTAAGTAATCACTTGTTGAGTGAAAAATTAAATACAAATGAAATATATATAATTTTCCATTTTTATAACTGGCAAAATACAGAAAATTGCCTTTTTCTTAGAAAGCACAATTTAGTCGCCCGTTCCTTCCGATATTGCTATCTTAATAAGCCTGATTCACTATTACGTAGATTTAAATTCTTTAGAGTAGGGTTCATACTAAAGACTTGAAACGACCGGAGGCACCTTCCGGTACGGAGTGGCACCATCCATTGTCATTTTTAAACGGTGCTTGGAGTACATGTTTTTCGGGGCTTCGTGTGTGGGCTGACGTTCGGCCCCTTTGTATTCTGAAATTGCGCTATCTACGTAACCTCGAGGCACCTGTGCCCCATGGTATTCAGTCTGTCAATTGGATGCTGTCCAAAGAGAAGTGGGACGCCAATTTTGAATTCTAAGTAACTTCGTATTCTCGATGTTGAAAGAAATCCTTCAGTTACAGGTCCTAGTGGGAGGGAATCCCTAATGTGCATCGATAATATGGTATACCTATAGAAAAATCGAAGTGAAATTTGGTCTTATGATGGAGGAGAAATATAGCAACCAAAAGTATTCAGCACTATTTCATACATAGTCTTATTACTGCCGATAGAATTAACTGTTAGGGTAAAATAGTAATATGATGTTAAAGAATAGTTGTTATTTTCTAAAATTTTCAACTTTAAAAATTCATATGTCTATAATTCTTACAAGTCCATTACATATTGTGGGGTCAGAATATGATGAACACTGAGTTACAAAATATATGATAGGCAAAAATCAGTTATAAAATAATTAATAATATAAAAAGGTTGTTGTGTCAAGAAAGTAATCCTTGATCAGGCCCTTCATCAGGCGCAACATATAGTAACACCTGATGAAGACCCTAATCAATGGAAGGAACGTTGTGTCAAGAAAAAACTTACAATCAATATTGTCCATAAGAAGTCGTATTATGGACTTTACTATTCTTGGTTTGAAAATGAGCTTAAATAGTAAAACCAGTTATAAAATCTTACGAAGAACCTTCTGCAGTAAAGAAAGTAAAAAAATTGTCATTACTGTCGTCTACTATGATATTCCAATTTAAATATTTGGAACCTTGTAAGTAGAAATAATAAAAATTAATAAAATCAATAAAAATTCAGTCGACTTACAAGGTCGTTCAAAGTATTGAAATTGAAAGTCAGGAAAGTTATCGTCCATTGATGCCTGTGGAAAACTTGAAATATTTCAAAAAGCAAGGAATGTAAAACTATTCTTAAGTCAAGTCCCCTTTCGAGAACGTTGTTAACTGCAGGAAGATAGCATGGAATGCGCGTGGGAGCGTAGAGCTGCGCTGGGAGGACCTAGCTGACTCGCGCAGAAACGCTGGGCGATGCAACCAGCTTTTTGCTTCTGCATTAGGCGATGACGTGGACACGGAGCCGCACGGGTCAAGGAGAGACTGGTTCGCACTTCCACCTCCATAAAACCGTTTCCTCTCATAATATTGCCACCCGCTCTGTTGTCTTGTCGATTTTCATCCACCTCCACTTCTCCTCTTCTCGAGACTTATCTCTCTTCCTCGTATTTATTTATCCTCCGTACTCCTGTCTTTTTTCACCTGCTTACATTAACCTTCTTAAAGAAAACGAGCACCGGTCGACCTCCATGGTCATCCTCACGTGAGCCTTTCACTGCCAACGGATCCGATGACGCAGAATCCAACTGGAACGATTTAGTCCTCCGACCTTCTAAAAGGAGATGAAAAGATTTCGACATCAAGGAATGAACATTTTTGTGACCACAGACATTCTAGAGCAGTGATTCACAAAGTGGTTGAAATATTGCCATGGCGACGTGACTTGACACACGGCGTCTATTCAACATTCTGACAATATAGCTTATTCATTACAAAAGATTCATAAATTCAGTTCTTTACCCCTAACCCTTTCAAATTTATGGAAATGCTAAGTGGTGAAACGTAATCTAATCATAAATATTATTAAAGTTGAACTGTACTATTCAATGCATTCAATACTCTATATTGTTTATAATATAGATGTGCCGCTGATTGGAAATGATCTGCAGATCAAAGAAGCCGAGGAACGGAGATGCTAGGGAACTTCTGGTGTAGAGGAAATACTTGGATGTTTGATTTATTTATGCACATTATGATGAATTACTCGCAAATTTTTCTGCGTATAATTCGCATAAATATTAAAATAGAGAAAATGAATTATTAAATGTTTCTAATCACCATTTGAATATCCAATCATATGAATTGCTTCCCAAATACCAGCTCCATTTTTTCACAAGAGATCAGTAATTCTAGTCCCATTAGAAAGTAATACCTTTATCTGTTATTTATCTTTTAAAAAAAATTTCCTCATGAGACAATTCTATTCCTCAACATTTTTCATTCTTTGGGAGCAAGAAAAAGGTATTTTCATACCATTAACGGATTTGAATTATTGTTTTTAAACGCATTATTTTTACTGATATAACTGAAAAGAATTATGTTCCTTAGAAATCTAAGCCTCAAGAATTTGTTACACTTTTCCCATGTTGCAATTTACTTTTGAATTTATCTAAGTAGCAGGAAGTCAGTATAGATCTGTGGGTAAAGAGCAGGGCTTCTGGGCCGTAGTGTACATCCTGATGAGGTCATAGTGGTTTCTCATTCTCTTCTCCACGCCCAGACTGACTACTCAGATACACTGCCTTTCTCAGCTCAGTGCAAAACTGAGTATGAGGTATATCCGTAGATCAAATCACCTGCTGGTGCGGGAGTTAAGAAATCGCGGAGTTCGATTTCCCACAAACCCCTGTGCGGCCGTAGGGTAAATAGGAGACACAATCTAAGGCGATAAATTAAGAACTATTTTATTTAACTAATTTCTCCATACAAAGCACACAAGAAACCAAAATCTAAAATTTCCCATCTTTTGGTTACATCTCTTTAGAGTTTTACTTGAGTCACTTGTCTCGCCATTTTTTTCTCTTGTAAAGAAATGCTACACTCTAGCCACCTATTGCATCTTTTACAATTCTTATGGAGCAAATGGGTTCTGGGGTGATCAGAAATCACTGAATGAGATTCAACCAATTGCACAATAACAAATTACCAAAATAACGCAAAATTTTTATAAGAGTAAATGAAGTAGTAGCGTATACATAACTCGCAAATATTTATTTCATTCTCATAAGTCTATGCCATCGTACAATCATTCATTAATCGTGTCTACGTCGTAGGCCAGGACGACTTCTAATTGTGTATTCTACGTGACTGGCCTAATAATCTGATTCACACACTGTGACTCACCAACTTGACTTCTCGTATCAGGTTATCTTCCGAACCAGTTTTTATGCCTTGCGAACTCAATGAATGTAATTCAGTTCGGTAGAACAAGATAACCAGGGTGTCACATGACATGGTGTATGCTAGAAATATGATCAGAACACAGAGTACTACCCGTCCACGTATAGTTTAATGATGAATTGACCGTACCTTGCTGGAAAAAAGCAATTCAATCTCAAATATGTTCAGAGATTCTAATGTAATGGAAAAGTAATGGCAAATATTTACATTGTTAAAGTGTAAATGAACTCATAAGGAGATGATAAATTATGAACTTATTCCAAACAGAATTAGGTGAAGAAAGTGCTTAGAAACTTTGATTACTCTAAAATATTTTCCGTGAGTGTTTCTAAAATACTTTGTTAGGTATCTCTTCTGTAAAAATAATTGGACTTCATTAATCAACCTTATACTAAATTTGGATTGATTTGAAATAAAATGCAGACTAAGATCAAATAACAGTGTAAAACTAGTGTCCTTTTATAACTAATTAGGGAAATTATTTCAATTCTCTCGAACATTCATTAGCAGATTCGGAAAAGTACCTTAATGGAGAACGTCATTTTTGCATCATATAATTGAATTTTTGGTGTGTGTAATTTAAATACGTAACGGGAAAATATTATTATACATTTTAAAAATATTTTATGCTTAGGATGAAAGTTTCATTCGAGCTCGGTTTTTATTAGTGATTCACGGTCGCATTATGTATATTGAGGCTGGGGATACAATCTGTGTTAGTCTGCGTAAATATTCTTTAAAGTAATAATCGGGAGAAGGGCAATGATACTATAATGAACATTTAAAACGTGTGCAGTTTTTAATCTGACTCTTGTATGAAAATTATTTTCCTTCTTTTCCAGAAATCGACACTCCCGATAAGTTGGAATACGTCTTCTATCCCGTGACTACGGGGTCATTGACACTGAAGGTGAAGACGGCGAATGATGCCCACGTTGCTCTCACCACAGGCCCCGAAGAGGGTGACCCCATGATTGAGGTGAGTCACCGAAGTTGTAAATTCCACCGTACTTTGAATTGCAACACATCAATTGTGGAATTTCACATCCCCGCTAGATATGTGGAATGAATGTAAAAAAGAGTTTGGAGGTTAACCTTCATATAAGATAATAAACTCATTTCATGTTGCGTAATCGACAAAAATGATCAGATCAGTTATTGGGTATCGTGTTCGATCAGTAAATTCACAACTGTTTCATTGACCAAATATTCCGTTCCTCCGAAATTTTAGTTGTACTTTTTTTCCCTGTCGTTCAATTTACATGTATTCATCGTAATCTCTCTCAGGAACTGAGATGTAAAAGGATATTTTCCGTGATAAAAATGATAAACTTTAGCAAGAATTATGGTTGGCACAGTCGTTTTCCGTTTCATTCGAATAAGATGTAAATCTAGTTTACATTTCTGGGAGTCCTTTAAGGTTTTTCTCCGTATATCATGAACTTTTTACGCGATTTAATCGAAGTATGCTTTAAAACAATGGATTAATTTCCAAAACACACCAGGCGATAAACCGTAATAAAAATGTTTCGATTCCTTGTCAGAAATGCACATCAATACGATGAAATTTTAAATCTAATTCGTGTTTTGAAACAAACTTCTGTGCAAGGGAAATGCGCATAAAGAGCTGGCATTTCACGAAGCACAAGTACGTGTAATAAACGTCACATGAGGTTTCGTATTTTTTAGGGTTTAGTATCTTCTAAACTTTTCTCTATGGTATTTGATTTTTCTCATTTGACGCAGTACAGGAGCAACAAACCACTGAAATGTTTCAAATGCTACGAATTATTTTCAAAAATAATTGCAACTAATACCGCAGGGTTAACATAATTAATCGAAACGGCTTTGCAAATATCACTCACCTACTTTGAGTGAATTTACTTATTCAAACTCTAATAATAAACATAAAATATAAAAAAAAAAGTAATTCAGTTGTCTTGGAAATGCTTTGTTGCATCGATTTAAAATATGAGTAATAGATTCTGGGAATTACTTCACAAATTTTGGGTCTTCAGCAATTCAGATATATATGATCAATGTGTGTCAATGAATTTAAAATTGATATATTTTTAACTTGACGTGTAGGCCAACTCATTGTAAGATGAGGAGCCCGCTAGTGATAATTTTGTGACAGACATTTTTGATGATGGATCGTTTTGTGAGAGACACTTATTCCTCAATTAATGAAGAAGGAATTTCGATTTTATACATCACGCTTTAATTATATTGTGATGAATAACTATTTTCAGGGTTTTTTAAATATTTATTTTCCTTCAAAAATGATTAAAGGATAGGATTGAGCGAATTTCTAATTTAATACATTTTCACATCGTTTCAAAAATAAACTTTAGAAAATGAATAGATGGTATTGCATATTCTAGAAATTCCGAGTTACTATAAAGATACCATTTTGATAAATAACACCGGGTAGAGAGACAAATACGAGAAGTTTTAGTATGCTGTGGAGGAAGACTTTGAAACAATTATGGGATATAAACAAAAATTAAGGAACGTGGAGCAAATAAATTCTTATTATATTATTTCGTAGGTGGAGTTTCGTAAACGTAACACTTCGATCGTTTACTTTCAATTACATCCACCATCAAGAGAAGTATGTCAAGGTGTCAAAATCACATGGGAGAATCTCTCAGCGGAAACTATTCTGTGGAGAAGAGGGAGAGTTTTCCTTCGCCTCACGGCGAATAGTTACGTGAGACCGTCGTCGAATTCTTTTTTATTTCTTTCCTCATCAGGATAAATATCACATAGCTTCACTGTCGCAACCAGCACGGCCTCGCGCCGAAGAAGTGGTTCTACGTGTATTACTAGACTGTATTTATAGTGGTGATGTCACTTAATGACGTGGGTCTCGTGGCCTCCTTCCACGTGTTCACTACGTCATGGGATCTTTAGTACACGTCATAGTTTCATTTCGTCGCTTTAGATGCAGGGCGTGTGCGATAGGTCAAAACATGATGTCATGAGTTGCACCATATGGTTTCTAAATACACAATACCCTAAAGTGAATTTGTTTTGTGGGATTTGAAGAAACCATTAATCCTATTTGGTGTCAGCAAATACTGTGGAAATTTTCTAGTTATTGTAAAATTGTAGATTGTGTAGAGTAACGAATTTTATTATATGGATTTTCATAATTAAATAGATATGTAACCATATTTGCAAAGATTTGCGCAATACTTCATGTTTTATACAAGATATGAATTCCAGAATATTCGACCAATAAATTTGCTACTTTCGTCTATTAATCTATGTTTGAAAAAGGGGTTGATATATTCTTCATTGGGAAAAATTGGGTATTTTCCCCCAATTTCCCCAAACCTTGGATCAAATCTCTGGATGATATATTGCTTGAGTGATGAATCCTTTCTGTAGAAATATCAATATGATAGCAAGTTTTGTTTCCAATTGTATTTGTTTCAGGATTGATCAGAAGAATATAGTTTTATACTCGAATGGTAACAACACATTCCCGCGAAGGCTAGCTGAAAGCAGTCGGCTGAGTGATTTTAGGTTTCGCTAGGATTGTCTTGTCGCGTCTCGCCTCTGCATATCTCGACTTTGCAGACTCCGTCAAGAGTCGGTATTTGGCACGAATCAATCTCAGTCTCCTCAGTTCACTTCTGTCAAAACGGACTGAAAACAGAAACATTACACAAAAAATAATGTAAAACAAAATATGAAACTTGTAATGATGTATCAATTGTAAACGCGGTATTCTAAATGGCTGGTAAGAAACGAGTAAATTGAAAAAAGAAAAATTGAAATTTAATTGAGTATCTACTTAAGTAAGACGAAATAGTTTTCATCTAACAACTTTTTTTCATTTTATCATGAGTACNGCTAGGATTGTCTTGTCGCGTCTCGCCTCTGCATATCTCGACTTTGCAGACTCCGTCAAGAGTCGGTATTTGGCACGAATCAATCTCAGTCTCCTCAGTTCACTTCTGTCAAAACGGACTGAAAACAGAAACATTACACAAAAAATAATGTAAAACAAAATATGAAACTTGTAATGATGTATCAATTGTAAACGCGGTATTCTAAATTGCGTAGCCTTGTAGAGATCACGGGATAGGACTTTCGTAGATCTCTGCTTCTCTTGAAGTTGGCAGAGAATACTGAGCAGAAGGCAGAAAATGTTGAAATACCCTATATTGACATTGTTTGAAGTAGGGTTTAAAAAAGGAAAATAAATGAAAAAATGCTCTCGTAGTGGTAGAATTGAACTCGAACGAACAGTGTTAATAAATAATCATTCATTTCCGCAGTTGTTCATCGGCGGCTGGGGTAACACCAAGTCCGTGATCCGTCGCGACCGCACCAAGCCCGACAAGGCAGAAGCGGAGACCCCCGACATCCTGAACGGTGATGAGTTCCGCGGCTTCTGGGTTCGCTGGCATGAAGGTCTCATCGAGGTGGGCAAGGAGGGCGAGGCTGAACCCTTCTTGTCGTGGCAGGACCCTGAGCCTATTGCCGTAGGTCATTACGGCGTGTGCACTGGCTGGGGTGCCACTGGAGCGTGGGTGCTAGATGGTAAGTGACGATTTCATTGCAATGATCTGTAATGTTTGGTTCTAGACGTAACAGTATTTGCTTTCGTCTAGTTTTCAAATCATTAGAAAGGAGAAATCGTGTTCAACGTGGGAGATCTAAGCGACTAGCAATTAAAACGAAGTTTCAAACTACTGGGAGAGTGTTACGTGACCATGGCTTTCGATCTGTTGACTCCAAGAATACTCCTACTTGTTTGAATCTGAGGTGTAAGTCGCTTTTGGATCCCACGAAGAACGACCGATAAGGATTCACTTAGAAGTGGTTGATTGGTTAGAATGGTTTGCGAGTTGAAAAGGGGACAGACCCATCAGTTGCAAAATTTCTTTCATTACATCAGTGTTTTGGTTATATTCTTATTAGAACATT
This sequence comes from Laupala kohalensis, assembly GCA_002313205.1. Taxonomy (NCBI): domain Eukaryota; kingdom Metazoa; phylum Arthropoda; class Insecta; order Orthoptera; family Trigonidiidae; genus Laupala; species Laupala kohalensis. Next base: position 83,538 of record NNCF01131728.1, on the reverse strand, counting down.
AGAAAGTTGATGTATTATTTTATAAGACCAAATACTCAATTTACTCATTAATTCAAAGTAAATTGGTAGAGAAATCTTTACAATGGAAAAATATACTGAAATTTATAAATTAAATGTTCCAAAATAAGATAAGCTGTGAAATATATTGGCGAGAAATGGCAAGGGCTAGAGGTGGAGGCGGACACACATACGTATACATATACTGAGTGTTCTATAAAATAACACGCAGCTTAAATATTACTTAACTCTTTTCTTTGAATGTTCATGCATAGTTTTTTATCTGATGTCATTTCTCGCTAAGTAGTTTTTTGTGGAAATATAAAGCGGTTGTCTGTTCCCTGAAAGAGTTTCCTAGAAGCGTAAAACCAACTATCGCATGTAAATAAATGCTTTTATCAAGTTTATCATTCATTATTGGATACATTCGATTTTTATCCTGTACTCCTGTTCTGAACATGACGAAATGGAATACAATCGCATGAGTTAATTTGAAAGATAATATTCTTGGTTTCTTTAGCATAATCAAACGAGATACTGTTAAACAGTTAAATAATAATAACGAGATTGTTAAACTGTTCTTAATCTCGTTATTATTGTGTATTAAAATTTACACAAATTACGAGTCCAATTATTTAACATATTTGTAATAGTCTTCGGAACAAAAATTTGGATGTTAATGGTATCAAAATTACGAACGTTATAAATCATTGTACAATACAATTACGAGTTTTAATGGACAGTACAATTTACCAACCTCTGAAACTAGTGAAGATTCTTGTTCGATGAAGTAATCCCTCTCCAGAACCCGGAAATGGAAATCCATGGTCTTAGTGCCCCTTTTGAATGGGCCGTGTGATTTCACGGCTGAGGTAACGGATTTCTTGTAATGGGCCACGACTCCGCCAGCTTTCGTGAGACAAAATAAAGCATACTTCCTTTTCCTTCTACGTTCTCCCACGCAAACACGCTTTATTGCATTCCGTTGAAAGTCAGCTTCCTTTCGAGTTTGTAGAGCTGGTCTTTCCAATTATACCACCAGTCTCAATTTCCTGACCTACCCCAATTTTCTTACCATGACGATTGCATGTTTGAAGAAGGTATGAAAAATTTAGAAATTGAAGAAATGCTTCAGAAAACTCTACGTAAACTCCTGTGAAAACTATATGATATTACACTAGTAGAATTCTTTAAGTGAAATAAAATTGACTAAATTAAAAATTGATATTACTGACCACTTTTCACGCTAAGAAAGGTCAGGGTTATTTCCAGTGGGGGGTCCAGGATTTTATTTTTGAGCTGGGGCTTAGACCTCTGGGGTACCTGACGGTATAGAATATTTGGAAAGCTTGAAGCAAACTGATGCAAATTTATGACAGTTTACGACATTTTTATGGCATTTTGTAGGAATTTATTTCAATTACTCAATGCGAATAGACAACGCACCAAAGATAACTTACTTTTTCGAGTAATGCACGAAATTTCGGTTTTTAGGGAGAGACTTTAACTTGGAAACCCCTCCTCCTCCTCTGTAAATCCGACTCTGGTTGTTTCATTATTACCTTTTCTCCATTTTTCCACTCATTAGTTTTAATATCATACTGAAATACGTTATTTAATACTTCCATTAAAGCACAACTAAGCGTACTAACTAAAAAACTGCTGGTGTATTAGAATCCTAAAAAATAAACCCCCTTTGAAATCGCCGAAGCACAACTGACTGGTTATCAATAATTTGAGTCGACCTCTGCTCGACAAATGCGTTTTAATAATTGAATATTTAAGTAACTACTACGAATTTCTATATGCGATGGTATTCCTGTTTGTACAAGTTCAAATATTCGCACAAGCATGAGGTCCTGGCACGCTTATGCACGGTAGTTTTCCTGAAATTTTAAAGCATACTATTTTGTACTTTGTAAACATTTACAGGACTCTATTTTCAGATATTCGAATTGGAATTGTCCTTCGTCGTTTCTAGTTATATAATAAAATTTGATGTCGAATAATATTTCAACTGTACTGAGCGATGTCGTTGTTTTGATGGGTTAGGGGTTTAAATTTCTCTGAATGATTATTTGTTCTCATAACGTCCAGCAAAGCAAAGTCTTGTACTGGTTGGATATTCTATTTAAGGTAGTATGAGCGTCCTTTTTAAATATCCTATTTTTGTATATGAAGGAATAAACTATTATCTTTCAACGAATCAAATAAAATAAACCTTGCGGAACTAATATTTGAATAAAACCATGTTGAAGTTGTATGGTAGCTTATGATTAAACCTTTTTTAAATATACTCTTGTAAATTCTTGTGAAATGTATATAAAAAATTTATCGCACGTGTCACAAATTTAACATAAAAAGGGCACGAAATTTGTTTTGCCTTTCTGTCACAAAATTAAAGAACTGTAGTCAAACTACAGACAATTCCTGAAATAAATTGTTTTAATTTAAATAGTATAATTAATGATTTGCTGTTTTTAATACCCCGTGATTCTTGAATTGCTATTATAATGACTATTTTCTATATAAACAGAGTAGATAACATATTGAAAGTTTTATAAACGATTATGTTCGCTTGAGTAGCGTATGGCACACTCACGCTACCTTAAGTTCCTGAAACATTGCTTGATGAAGATGAATGATGGGATGTAGGTGGGCACGAGCTGCAGACTGCTGATAAGCTGGAGTACCTGTTCCGGCCATTGCCTGTTGGAGCGTTGGAGGTGCATATACGTTCTCCTTCCAATGCGCACATCGCTCTCACCAAGGGTCCAGAAGAAACGGAGCCTATGTATGAGTTCATCCTTGGTGGCTGGGAGAACTCGGCTTCTGTCATTCGCTACAACCGTGAAAAGCCTGACAAGGTATCACTCGAAACAAGTTTCTGTTACGGCTCCTTGCGGCGGACACGAGTAATTTGGGTGTCAATGATGTAGCAACCACTTTGTAATTTCAAGCTATGACTGAGAAGTGTAAGAAATCGCGAATATGTCCCTCAAAAAAGACTTCTTGTCGCTAAAATTGACTAAAAATGCAGAAAGACCAATAAAATTAAGTTTCAACGAAGTTGAAAAAATAGTATGAACTTGAGAAAAGTTCGAATATTATAATTAATAAATTACCGAGTCATTTACGTTACTAAGTAAACTAGGAGAAAGTGGTAATTGCATGGAAATTAATTTTAAAAAACGTTCTCAATCTAGCCTAGATGATATGAAGATGCCCGGATAGAAAGAGTTTTATACCAAATTTTTCTTATATGAGTAATTTGCTTTTAAGAACACGCTGAAAAAAATGAGTAGTGAGTATTAACAGGGTTTATTTTAGAGAAAGGGTGTTTCTTCGTGTTTCAGCTTGATCTCTAGAATTGGGAAATATGGAGTCTGCAACATAGAATGCAATACTTCTTAATAAAAATTGTTGTTCGATAGTTATTTCTTCCCATTAGGGAGGGTATCACATGTCCATTTCATAACAAATACTTACCTCATCAATTTTGACTCAGGTGAGTTGTGACTCCCATTCTGAATAAGATTGGTTGGAAGCTTCCAGATATTGCTATAAGTTTCCTGCATGCTACATCTGAATGGGTGAGTCAACGATTCTCATATATGGAAAAGTTTTTGACGTGGAAATTTTCTATAGCGTGCGTTGGTTATTGAATTCTAGAAATCAAACATATTTCAAGGAACTCTAACTGCGATTATTGCGAATTAATAATTTTGAACGAAAAATACATTGAAAGAAATATTTTTAGTATCAATATATTTTAAACACAATGTATTGTTGCATTTTTACATACTCCTGTTAACAAAAAAGAAGAATAGTTACTATTTTCAGTACAACAGAGAAATATTTGAGGAATTTTGCATAATGAATTAGTTCGTTCTGTATAGATCTTCATTTATGACCAAATGATTTCGCCATGCTGCGTAGATTAGCTCCTTGTCTATTTCTCGCCCCTAAAACATTTCATGCCGTAAGAGGAAAAGTGAATTTTTGATAATAGGATTTTTTATTTTATCATCCCCTCGACTATTTTACTTTTTTCAAATAGTTTTACTAGTTTGCTGTTTTCTTCCTGATTTTAGCGTATTTACATAAATAATCATGTTAGTATTATAATAGAGTTTGTCTAAAAGTGTGCAAATTAACTTATTTTCATCAATTCTACTATATATGTGTTGACAGTTTGGGGGACATTAATAAAATGCCTCTATTATTCCAAGACCGCTGATATTCGCAGTAAAAAGTTTGTGAAACCTTGGGTGGGTGTAGGCGGTTTCAGAATTAATTTCTCGTCATAGTTGTTGAACATAACATTAATCTTCGAGCTCAGACTCGTAAAGTCGCGATACCATATTCTTTACGTACAGAAACCAGACGGACACATTTAATGGTTCTCTACTAAAGAGACCCAAGATACTAATAACTCAATTCCCCAAAGATCCGAGGACTGTGAATATCGAAAGATACATCCGGTCCTTTTCCAAGCCTGAAAGGGCCAGGAACGATGATAATCGTGATCGGAAAACATAACTGAACAAATTATGGAATGATAGTTGACCCAATTGTAAATCACGTTGTCCGTCGCAAGGAGCCTGAAGAAACGCAACATGGTTAGGGGTTAGAGGTTGTAGCCTTTGTGCATCTGTTGATCCTTTTTTCGCGATGTGCACTGAAGGTGCGCGAAGACACTCCGGGACTGCTGGGTGCCGACGACTTCCGACGCTTTGAAATCCGTTGGGAGCATGGCTTGCTGTCTGTGCGAGCGGGCGACACCGGCGCTGCGCCGTTGGTGCAATGGCGTGACCCCGACCACATTGGCATCACACACTTCGGTGTACGCACGGCGTGGGGCGCGACCGGCAGTTGGCGCCTTCGTCTCTTCGATCCCCGACGCAACCTGCCCCAAGGTATTCCTTTCCCTACCCCCACCCCCAACATCAATTCATTGAAGACAAACCTTTGTGAACGCACATCTCACTAGTTACAGAAAATACTGAACTCAATTTGGATCGGTCTTATCAAATTGTTCGATATGAAAAGTTATTTGACATATTCAGAGACTCGGTTTAATGATCCGCGATCATTTCAGTACAAATTCTTTTTATAAATATTCCATACATGAAATAAATTACTTGAAGATCAAATTATTTTTTCTCAAATAAACGGAGGTAACGCTTTTTTTAATCTATTAGAAAACGCTCGAAAATAATTTCTTGCTCCCTGAGAAAAAGTCTATGAACTAAATTTTAAAAACTTCTACGATATTGATGTATATGATTTTCATATATTACATTAATCTTGAAGAACAGAACTAAAAAATAAAATTTTATTTTCTTTGAATAAATAAAAGTGGTGGAAATTACTTCATTAAAACTAGTGAGATGTAGTTTACGAAACAATTCATTGCCCTATTTACGTACAAATCTTTCTTTGATTCATTTTGGTTAACATTGATGTGTTGCCTGGAATTGTTAAACTAACTTTTGGGATTAACTATATATTTGTGGTATTGGCTTGTTGGTTGCTTATACAGAAATTCGTTGTACTAGAACAGAATAGAAAATTATTTACTATTGGTATCATCAAAGCATCTAGACATTGCTACAAACTCTACATGTTTAGTTTAAAGGTATTTGCGTCTTTTACCATAATTTCTAGCTAATTCGTACTCTATAAACCTTGAATTACCACTTATCACATGACGGACTGAAAACCATACCCGTACATTTTTAAGATTCGAGATGTCATTCAAAGAAATAAAGGATATGCAATTAAATAAAATTTAATTCCATGCCATCACGTATATCATGGTGAATTATGCAAGCTCAGGATTCTCAATCATATTATATTGGAATTCCTAGGATGTAAATCACAAAAGGCAATAAAAGACAAACTTCGTCCTTCAATGAAGAATTTTACTTATTTCCACGTATATTTCGCAAAATATTTTCAGGATATATTTCTAGGTTTAGTATTGAAGCTTTTCAGGTTCCGGAGGCCATCTCAATTACTCCCAAAATGTGAATTTCTTTTCAAGTTTAACACTTATCTTCCTCATCTGAGATGGTGTCAGTTATATAGTACGAAATAATTAAATACGATTAATATTGAAAATTATATAAAACCAATAATAAATGTAAAAAATGGAACAATAAAATATATTAAAATCATTTAAAATGTATTTATAAACAAAGAAATTTTGAAATGTTATTTTTAATTATTCAATGAGCCATCAGAAGAAGAAAAAAACTACACAATCGTATATTGTACTACATAAGGAAGGGTAGTACTTGTTTGATCAACATTAGAAATGGTCGTTTTTTTATCTCTTCCTGTCGTATCTAAGTTTGAACCACTTTGAAATTTCGGTTCTTCCAGATTTGTTGACCTCCCTCTCGCAGATGGGTTTAACCGCAACAAGAAACAAACGGTTTGTTCCTCGTCAACTCTCATCTCGTATTTTGACTTCAAGCGTTTTCCATTTACTGCTCTAATTGTCCATTAGCACCGGACAAATACGTCATTGCTCCCGCCGCGAGTTGCCCACTTCATCGGGAGGGTGTAGGGCTTAGCAAGCAAATGGAACATATTTGCTGCATGCAGGATGCACCATTTGGGCATGACCATTGTTATCCTCAAAAGTTAACGAAATTACAATAATTGAATATAAACAAATACATCCACAGGGATGTCAAACAGGCCCTATCTTCTGAAAGTAGAATTGATAGCATATGCAGACGACATAATGATTATGATTGAAGGAAATAGTCGAAAAGCAACACAATCTTAAGTAACTTTGAGACAAAATGTACAGAGTTGAGGTTAAAATTATCCCCAAAAAACGGAGGGACTTGTCATAGGATTAAAATAACGTGGACGAAGTAGAAGAGAGCCAATTATTAAATTTCCCAAATGGCGACTGAAGATCAAGAAAACAATAAAATGTTTATGATAGACGAAGCACTGATTAGTAAAACGACAATAGCACAAAGGCAGCTTGTACTGTTGTACGAGGAGCGGTGCATCCGCATATATTATATGGGGCACAAGCTTGGTATGCTCGGAGTAATACGCGGCACATGGAAAGAAGGTTGTCCAGTGTAGTTGACAGATGACGCTCAATGCAAATGTGGGAAAGAATTAGATACAATCCATCATATTCTGCATGAGTGTGAAATAAATGGAAATGAACGGGCTAGATGGCAAAGAGATCTCCCGCGTCATGGAATATTTTCAGATCAGGATTGGTCAAAATACACCTCGACAGAACAAGCGTATACAAGTTTTGAAGAAAATGTGAATATAGCAATGTGCATTCGACAAGAGTATGGATAGATGGTGGGAAGTTCCCTACCTCTTCGCGGTTGGGACGGGAAACATATGTACCTGTGTACCATATGTTATAATTTAGAAAGAGATGTAACAAAAAGAAAGAGACAATACTATGATATGAGACACCACATCCCAGTTAGCGGCCATGTGGTCGGTAAACCGGGTTAATGGAAAAGAATGAAAATGAAAAAAAAACATCAGCAAATGGCCTTTTCGAATTCTTGGCATATAATGTAATATTACCTATGTATCGTTATATAATCGGATTACCGAAACAAAATCCATCATCTTAATCATTGTCTCTTCCTCTCAACATACTTTTCTTGCTCTTCATCAGAAAAGTCTCCCAGTCGTAGACAGTAGTTGCAAAAATCATCCTTCATGGTTGATGGCATCCTTCATGGATGCGTTCCACAGACTAAACTAACCTCAACAATGTCCGGTGCAGTCCCTCCACTGAGAAAAATCGTCAGAGCAAGTCCGGGGGGGCGCCTCGATAGACAGATGGAACAACCATATCCCCGCATTGGTGCAACTTCTCCGTCAAATGGAAAATTTTTGCTCTCGGGGTGCACTAGTGCACTCAGAGCAGCAAATGGAAAACGTCGTTAGTTGCATAATAGCGTGCGAATTACACTGCATGTGGTGATGAGCATGTTCTGAGCGTGGCATGTGTTGCTTGCAGCGCGTGCTCCCGGTTGGAGTGTGCCTGGGATGGGTTTCATGCCGACGCCGGGTGCACCACCTCCGGGTACGTCCCTCCCTCATGAGCTTGCTTTGCTTTCACTAATCCATTTAATAATTTAATAAAAAACGTTCATTTAATAAAAAAGAACAGAACAATTTCAGAAAAGAAATACCTGGGAAAGTTTCGATATTTATTCTGAAACTCCTGGAATCAGTTGTAAAATATCTGGACGAAACGAAAACTTTGTCAAAACTCACCGAGACTTCAGTCTCTAATGCACGAAACTACGTTATCGTATTGAAACGTGAGATAAACTTTTGACAAAGGAATTTAAAATCCCATTGAAGTAGGACAATTTCTTGATTCATATTTTTGAAAATATCCGAAAAATCAATAGTACTCTTTTTGGTGCAAGTGATCTGATCTTTTAATCTATTGTTCTGGGTTTTTTTATTATTTCTTTTTGCTCGTTCCTTTATAAAAGCATGTTATCTAAAACGAGATTTGGCTTTTCTGTGGTTAAATGACTAAAGTTATCCACATTTTCAGTGGTCTTCCCTCTGAAGAAAAAAAAATTATGAATTAAAATATATCAATATATAATTTTTTCGATATATAATATGGTTTAATGGTAGTTAAAAGTAGTCAATTGTAATCATAGATAAAAGTAGTCAAGATTGATTTATTATTTTTGAAATAAATTCTTTTTTTAATGCTTTCATTAAATTTTCAAGGTTTTAAATTGTTTATTTACTGAGTATTCTTTACAATGTATTATAAAACTTAATTAATTTATTTAAACATTTTATTTATTTATTTACTTGGCTGTTTAAAGGTTCACAGGTCTAAGGATTGTCTTCCTTTTTTGCCAAATCTCAGATTTATTAATTCTAAACATTTTTCTGAGATGATATTTCGTTAATTGTATTGCTTTGAATAGTAAGGAAAAGCTTTGAAGTAACTGGTTTCCTTCTTTCTTCTTTACTTCATGTGTCACCTGATATAATTAATGTAATGTACCAGATGAATTGTCACACATTTTCCCATTTTGGCTGATGTGTTGGAAATTGACTGCTTATGTACAGCTCTAAACCAATTCAAGTGTATTTTATACCTGTCCGAGTCCGTCCAATTAAGGGAAATCTTTCTCTTGAGCATCATGGGTGACGTATTGTGTACGATCAATTAAAGTAAATAGAATATCTTGGAGTTAGTCATAGTCAATTTTGAACAAGGTTTCGTAAGATGAAATTATCATGTACGGGATATTTCGCATACTATTTTTAAATATTTAGAATTGCTTCGTGTTCCGAGACTATTGCGAATCAGTTTCTTTAGGAAAATATATATTTGTACTAATTGTGAGAGATTTATTTCTTGAATTTTCTCTTGGCTATGTTACAGACACAACTTGCATTTCCATACCTCTTATTTGCTACTTGTTATTCGTGAATGACTTCATCAGTTGGTCAAGATAAAATTTACTAATAAAATATTATTGATATAGTGATTTATTTATACATAAATTCACTTTTCTAAATTCCATAATATATTTCGGTTTACCGTTCTAAGTTTCCTATTCTGTACATCCCTAGAAGGATTCTGGACACCCCTGATAGAATCCTTTGTCTAACGAGCTACAATGCACCTTCCTCGCACTATACTGCAGAGAGCGGCAGTATTGTGGTTTCGTCAGACAGCGAGGGTGTATGATAGTCTACGGAAAAACTAACGCATCAGTTTTCGCACTCGGCGCTCTGCAATGGACGATTGTTCGATAACCGACCCTTAAAGCGTAGACCAGGTGTAACGTTTCAATCATTTAAAAGACAAGTCTTCTGGGGGCGTGTCCTCAATCCTCCAGCTTTACGTCGTTTATGCGCTAGACTGTTAATCATTTGCAGATGTTGGATTTGTTGGTTCATTGATTATGTATCAGCCAATAGTTGCTTGAACTGCAAGCCTAGATCCGTCAGGTATGTGTAGCCTTGGTTCCAAACAATCCACGGACGCAAGTTCATCCATTCCTCGTGACTTTTCTCGAGGACGCGAGTCCTCAAAAATAATTAATCGTTAAGTTTGCTTTCTGAGAGTCATTGAACCATATTACGTTTCCAAATAGAAGCCCCAGTCCAACAGTCTGGGTTAACCTATCCCACACGAATCGGGTCGTGTCGAATCATGACATTATTAATACGAGATTAATTTCCAAGAATCATTCTTATTCTCTTTGAAAAATTTATCTGTCTTGTGTGCAGTCGAGATAAGCTTCTTAGCTTTCCTCAAGAAAAAATGTAGTTGCTCTTTTTCATGATGTTTTAATTGGACGGACGCTTAAATGTTAAACCAATATCCTCAGTTACGCAGTGAGCATAAACGTGTCTAAAGCAGAGAATGATTGACTGATTCATGCGCATTGCAGCTGGTGCTCCTGGCTTCACCCTGCCTTCGGCCCCACCCGCGGGCTCCACTCCCACGTGGGTGGAAGCCCGTGCCGGCGAAGTTCCCCCTGAGGCTGTGCCCGGAGGCATGGACAGCGAGCAGCTGTACGTTGGTCGCGCGCACCACGAGGGGGCGCTCATCCCTGGCAAAGTGGTGCCTTCTCATGGAGTATGCTACGTGGCGTGGGGCGGCGCTGAGCACGGCAAGGAAGAATACCAGGTGCGTTGCGTGATTTTCAAACGACCATTTGAGATGGCAGATGTTCCATATTTGAAACAACTACTAACGTTTCTGTGTTTCTTGATATTAGGGGAATGTTCATGAGAAAAATTATGTTTCACTGATCTTAATTTGTGTTATATTTTATTGATTTTATTACCTTATAGAAATATATAAAGGATAGCAAAAGACAGATTTGAGATTTCCAAGTGCTTATTTATTTTGCTTATTAATAGTTTCGACACGATTAATTAAGTGAACTGACTTCCACGATGGCAGTGTTGATAGACGTAACTGACAACTTGCTACAGTGTATGCAGTAAGGAAGGGTAACCACACATACACACACACGCACGCGCGCGTACTTCGAATTCCCGATCACTCCATTAATGAAGGGAACATGGTTGAAAATTTTCTATTATCTCTGTGAAGGTATCTAAAAATAACTGGATATATGGCATTGACCCAGTAAAACCGTCCAAGACCATGATTTTTATACCGTTTTGCATAGTCAGAGCATACTTTGCCACCAGTTCGTTCAACTGCGAACTCGACTGCCTCAAAGCAAAACTGCGAACGTAGAGAACTGCGAACGAATTTAGAGAACAAGAAATGACAGATATTAATAAACTTTTCTGTGTAAATACAGGTGTAAACTATCTCAATGAAATCTATGTACAACTGTGTATAAAATATGTTGTTCGGCGTGTTCACAGGTGCTGTGCGGCTGCGATGTGACCTGGGTGCCCGCATCTGGGGGAGAGATCCCATCCAATGCTCTGCCTTCCGGTGAGACGGAGGATGGTGAACCTCTCTTTACGGGACGTGCTCAACACGAGGGCACTGTCACCGTCGGAAAGGTGAGTTTGCTACAACCTCCAGCGCGCTTGAGAACTACACTGCTGTGAAATTTAATGCAGAAGGAGACATTTTTACATTCGAAATATTTATAGAAAATTATTGTTGTCTCCTACTAGTTCTGTACCTAAACGAACGGTTGTCGGGCGGGGGTGCGAATGGGGGGAGGGGGGGAGAAAGTCCGTCCACACTCGGACTCACTGTAAGGGATAAAACAATGTAAATATTCAAATTTGAACTGAATTGTACTCAATATTTTTAGACGTAAAATGAGTAACAGTTGGAGTATATGCATATAAAGCTTCGTCCACAATCTTTTATTCACTGAAATAAATTATGAGGCATTTACCGGTGTCATAGGAAGTAGATTGTTGGTCCATTGGTATCAGCTCCATATAAGGGAATTAATGGTTACCTCGTCCCAGAACTTTAATTAGCCCTACTTTAAAAAAATGAAAGTTTTATTTTAAAAATCATGAAGTAAACAAATATTTTCCTTTATTTGAACTCTATTTTTTAATATGTTCTCCATGATTTAAAATGTTTCAAACTCAAAAATATTCCAAATGTGGCAAAATCTGAAAAAATGATATTGCTGATTTTTTTTTCTTTTCAAAATAAGCAAGATTGTACAGTCTGACACAATTTAATATATATGCTAATGGACACTACAATTTTTGTTTCATTTTCCTAGCTACAAAAACTTTTGTTTTTGAGAAATAAAAGTGAAATTTATTATGGAATTCCTGCGTTCCATTCATATTTCTATTAATAATGAAAATACGGTCATTCTGAGGAAAGACACGAATGTTCTCATATGCTAAGGCACAATACTGTACGATTCTCAACTATCCTCTGCCAATTGGAGCATTGGACTATGTTCCCAGTTGCTGATGCAGTCTTTCCTCAGAATGACCGAAAAGGTCACTCAAAAAAAACACAATATCTCTAAAATATGTTATCAAATTTACTTGAAAGAATTTTAAATGTTACAAGGCCATTTCAGAGAGAGAGAAATCTAATCCAAAAATGTATTTTCGTTGCTTGCAATTACAGAGTAATGATGTATGGATATCTAGTATGGATAGTGGAGTATCATTAAAATCTGGAAATTAATTTTGAAAATCGTGCAATCTATGTTGCGAAGTACCATGGAAAAATACATTTATTAGTGAACTCTGAAAGCATAAATTTCAATTTTTTAAATGTAATTAAAACTCTATTTGGGGGACTCTGGTAAGCAGCATGTTGGAAACAGTGAATAGTATCAGAATTGTTTCAAAACATACATACTGTTAACAATGTTCTAGGTAAAAAATAAAAAATAAAACTTTTTGGTCAATCTTTGAGTTAAATAAATAAATTTATATTTATTTATATTCATATTTATTATCACCATAATTGATTAAGAATAATTTCTTTCTTTTTTTTAATTCTCTGACATGTTAGTTATATACTTGTTTACCTGAGAACATACTTGTATGTAGCTTATGTATAGTACCTTCATAAACATTCTTACAACTGAACTCATTAGGTGTGTGGATAATGCCCAACCTATCTAATAATATTAACTTCTCTCGAATCATATTAATTTTAAAGTAAAAAATTGTATCAATTTATATTACAAGAATTTTCTTGATAAAAAATCCATTTCCAGAAACAGTATCCCCTATTCCTCTTCTGTTTTTAGTCCAACATTTATTAAATGTAAGTGTCAGGCATAATAAGAGAAATGAGGAGGGAAAGCTCTTACTCCTTTGTTGTACCTAAAGTGGTTAAAGCAGAATATTGATGAAAAATCAATATGCAGTGCTTTGACAGCTTACTGAAAATTATTTCCAAGTTGTAAATACATTATTGGAATTACATTAGTATGTTTGATCACTTCATATCTCTGTTTGTGTTCATATGGTTTTCGGAGTTTGAATTATATTGTGTTTTTATATTTTTACAGGTGCAAGCCAGTCACAATGTGTGCTACATTCCTTATGGTGGCCAAGAATTAGGTTGCCCTGACTATGAAGTATTGGTACCCAAGTAGAGTACTTGTCTTTGACGATGCTCTTTAAATTCAAGAAAAAAATGCTTTTAGCATGTTCAGAATAGATCTGAAAAAAACTTGCATTAGCCATGTTTAAAACTTTGCCAGTACATTTTTTTGCATTGAGAGGCAAGCTTCCATGACTGATAATTTGTCACTATTATGTGATTGAATGCTTCACGTTTTATTATTAGGAATTGGGATAGAGGTCTTATATAGATATTCCTTTAAATTGGAACTCACCTTAATGCACTTTTTTGTTGTAGACAAACACACTGAAGTGTTCTTACGTTTCACTTTCTTTTGTAAAGTATCTCTCTCACTAGTGATGGGAGAATAGAAAACGGTGCATGCAAATCTTGTTGAAATTAATAAATCATAATATATTTTTTATTTAAATGTTCAGAGTTTTTAATATATTTTTGGAATAGGCCATTTGAGGTTTGTTGAAAAGGGCACGCAAAGCATACAACTTTCTCAATTTAATATGTTGCCTTGAAAGTATTGCTTGCGCGAACAATATTCTACCCATTAAAATGTTTGGCTTACTGTGAAGTAATAAAGAACCATTTATTAAATAGAGGTTTATTTATTCACCATTACATAATTTACAAATGCCCACATTCTTATATTATCTACAAATGTACATATAAACAAATCCTTTTCTGGGAATCAACTATTCAGTTTTTCCAGAGTTCCATATTCTCCTACCAACAATACTGTGTCTCCTGCAACAAATGATCAATAAATTAAATAAATAATTAGAGACTTATGACCTAACTCTGAACAGATATATTTTGTAATTTAAAGCTCACTAAATGATCAACAAGTTATTTCCAGGTTCAGAGGTTCATTGCAAATAGGGCTGCAGTAATTTAATTAATTTTATTGAAATACTAGACTGAAAATGATGTTGTAAAATAATGAGTTAATCAATATTTTATTGGGATTCATTGACACCACAATGACCAGCATTTCTTAACCACAAACATTGTATTAAACAGGTAACATTTTTGCTCTTTAAAATTCTCAAAATTTTGTGCTATTGAATTTTTATTTCTTCCACAGATTTATAGTTGAAATTTAGTCGTTTTTTTTTTCCTCCAGATATTAGCATATGACGCGAATATTTTTTTATATTTAAAACAATTTCATTAATGTTTAATTTGCAGAAGCTTAAACTGTGTGTTCATAACTAATGAAGAAGTTGATTTTGCTCCCTATTGTGCATTGTAAAGTTATTTCTTCATTGAGGGATATGAAGATGCAGAAAAAATCAAAATATGATAATGAAACAAAATCTGATAATATAAAAAATAACATTCATGAAATAAAAAATGCTATTAAAACAACTTAAAATAAATTAACCTACACCCTCTCACATTTTCTTATGTACTCTTTCCAGAGTAAGGTCAATCATTTTAAATTTCATTATTTTATTGTATTATAACAAATTATTAAAGCAATATTAACATTATTTATGTAAATTAAGTTGAACCATGTATGAATATTATTTCATAAAAGTAATAGCTACTTAAATCAAAATTTCAGATGATATTTTAACTTGATATAGATTATCCTTAACTGTGATTAATTCAACATTTCTTTTACCTGTTTTAAACATATCTGTAGCTCCAGCTGCACCAACAATACATGGCAAACCATATTCACGAGCCACTACTGCACCTGAAGAAAATAGATGAACAAGAGGTTAAATATAAAATTAGAAGAGATATAGTGGAATATGATTATAGAAAGTGAAAATATCTTTTTACTTTGATTGAAGCAATTTTTCTAATTCTATTACATTTGAAACAATTTCAAATATTTATGCAAAATATCGTATCAGTTAAGAAAAAATTGGTAAGTAAGTGAATAGATAATTTGCTGTCAAAAAAGCTGTCACGAACTGTGTATAATCACAATTGGAACGAAGACTTACATTTATCACTTTTATTTCAAAAATATTGATTATGAAACTAAACTCAGAAATCGAGATTAATAATATCAGAAGAATTAATGTCACAGCTGAACTGAAATGCTTCTGCCTTATGGACCTATTGATAAATGCCTCAGCCCAACGGAAATACCCTGGCCAGGCTAGGTCTACAGAATAATTATACATAGCTATCCAAAGTTGGCATTCAGACAGAAATAAACTATTATGAAGAATAACAAATAAAAAAGAATGCATTGTAATTTTGTATTTTAATCAACCACTATTAAAGTACAATAACAATGATGTGGTAAAGTCTAAAGGAGTTTACATTGTTTAATATTTAGTATTAAATAATTTTATCTGATTCAAATTATTTAATATAAAGAATAGTAATAATAAAAGAACAATTGAGACTCATTTTATCTTATTTTATTAATTTATGGTTTATTTATTTTATTTTATTAAACACAATGATGCAGTAGGAAGTTGTTAATTATATTTTCTTTCATAAATTCAAATAATTGTAACTAAAAACTTAAGTAATATAAATCAAAACAATTGTAACAAACACAGTCTCAATGTAACAAAGAGTTACAATTGTCTAATTAAATCCCCTAACAATAGTTTACATTAATTTTGGGAATGAGTTCGAATAGAATAGAATAGAATAGAATGTTTATTTCCGTAAACCACATTTACAAATTTTCATTACATAAGAACATGAAAAATATAACTCATGGCTAGGCACCTCTGAGCAATCCTTGCTGTGTTGAGGCTTCCTTCACATAAATTCATATATATTTTCAGTTGCAGTGAACACATTACACAAAAATTATAACTAGTGATATGAATAATTATAATAAAATAAAACAAATCTCTTATTAATAACATAATTCAGTGCTTATGTATTCATTCTTTGCAAGTGTACCAAATCATCATCATAATACAAAATGTTATTCCCAACAATACTTACTTGAACAAAAATTGTTCTACTTCATTTATTTGTTTATTAAATTTTTCAAGAATAATATTTTTAAATTCTTGCAGTATTGATAAGAAAAGGTAATTTATTGAAAAAAGTCAGAGGGCTGTAAGTATAGAACCTTTTAAAAGCTTCATTGTTTGGTTGTAAGAGTACTACACAGTTCAGACCTCTCAGACGTGAAGAATAGGCTGCTTTATTTGTGACTTTTTGACCACCCATTACATAAAAAATACCCAAAGCCGTAAACACACAAAATCTTAAGGGAAACACTCCAAAAAGTCTAAAATATGAAAAGGTATGTTTGTTTCTTTTTAGATGAAATATCTGCCTTACGATGCATTTTTGGGATACTAGAATCGGTCTTAATAATGTACAATATGCCCCACCCCCACAACTTAACCCATATTTTAATTTACTATTTACTAAAGCAGAATAAACAGACTTTAACACAACTAAAGGACATATAAACTTTAAGAAATAAAACTTACTTAACACCATATACATATACTTTTTAACAAATTGAATATGTTCTTTCTGTATACAAAGATTATCTAATAGTATCCCTAAATTCTTAATTGATACAAACATGTTCTATCAACATACAGTATTACATGGTACTCTTATTTGTTTATCTGAACACATTTTACACTTAAAATATAAATTATCCAATAAAACATCTTAGACCTTAAAGAAAAGTGAATAACCTTTGATTTTGAAATTAAACCCTGGCCTCACATAATCTTTTAAGCATAATGTTGTGGACAACAGAGTCAAAGACCTTTGTGATATAAATAAATAGACCTGCAACACTGAGCTTTGAATTTAATCCATGATAAACCTCTGACACAAATGACTATAATCCACCTTCAATGGACTTTTTCTCAACACAGCCGTACTGATTTCTTCTCAGAATATTGTTCAATCAAAGAAATCGTAATACAATTTTTTCAATTATATTAGAAAAATTGACATATTTGTTGCAATACCTTTTAAGGTATCACAATAGTTGTTTTTAAGTAAATACGATAGACACCTGTCTGAAAGCTTAATTTAATTACATGACTCAAAACAGGTCTAATAAAATCGTATGAAGATTTAATAGTGAATGCTGAAATTCCATCTATACCAGGAGATTTATTTGCCTCTAGTTTGTTTATGACACCAGCAACTTCATATGCACAAGTTGGATGAAGAAAAATAGAGTTTACCACTTGTGGTTCAGGAAAAAGAGCATTAAAGTCAAGCAAATCTGTATCGTTTCTTATGTCCAAACTCCCCTTTGTTTTGTCAATGTTTGTAATAAAGAAATTAGCATAACTCTTAGCAATGTCCAAAGAATCAAATATTAGTTTATGTGGTTTTTAGTTTTTTTATAGAATCAATACTAATTTTTATTTTTGTTTCCCAAAATGCCATTTCCAGTTTCTAATTGTTTTCTTACATTACCTTGTACAATCTAGTAAATCCTCCAACTTTCCATTCTAGTTCCCATAAATTGGACACTATGAAATACACCTCATATTCTGTATCACCACATTCATTATGGGTTGTCACACACATCCCTATTTATGTATATTCACTTGATATTAGTATGGCAGATTTTGGTGTGTTAGGAGCTCACACTTAATTTTATTTCCATTGAAGTTTTATATTAATAAAGGACAATTTTGGACAACCATAAAATACTTTAGGAATGACAAATTACAAACAAGAATCAAAATTGTGAGAACTAATTTTAGCTCAAGTCCACACTCAGAATATTCAATTTGGACAAAATTATTTTAGACTGGTTAAGACTAAAATCAAAAACAGCCTGTTATTCATAAAGCCAAAATCCACATTATACACAATCAACAAAACCTTATTACAAAAAGCTACATTTTTAATAATAAACATGTCAAACAATGTTTGCAGGAATTTAACTCTTCTGTCCAACCTAATTTTAAACCAAAATCCAATTTATACTCAATCAAGGAACCAAAAATTTAATAAAAATGACATAAAAATTTAAAACTAACAAACTTTGTTTATTACCTTTTTAATTTAAAATATTTGTGTAGTTGCAGCTCAGAGAGCTTTTATTATGTTAAACCCAGAAATATTAGATGTACAGAAATGCTAAATCCACCTCTGCCTCAAGACACTTGGTCGAAATTGATAGGTAAGTCCCTTGCTTGCTTTTGGAGAGTAAATTATTTATTGTGCTCCACATTGTCATAAACAGTTTGCATCTGCCGTTTTTTGTCAATAAATTTATTATTAATATTATTGTTTTAAATAAATAATGAAATTTCATCCGTATCCTAGTTAATATTATAATAATAGTATCCTAATTAATATTAATTAATTCAGTGAAAGAGAAACAATTGAAATATATTTTTTAAAGATAAGTAATAAAAATCATGTTTGAAACGAATGAGTAAATAGTAAAAAATCATACTGTTATGTTAACTGTTAAGACCGAGGAAGAAGTACGCGCATGTACAGCGCATAAGTGGGAGATGCTGATAAGACAGGTATTTTGATATGCAAGTTCCCAGAGAACCAACTCATTCTCGCGTCACTGAGATCTACCAGCTAGTGATCTTGTAATTGTCACAGTAATGTGCAATGTGCAATGGAACGCCTCGATTTCAAGAACGGCCGATTGCTGGTCTTTGACATAAATGATTCTCTCTGATTTTGAAATTAACATCACCCCAGGTTGGTAAACTACATTGTCTTTTATCAGGTTAAATTATTTTGTTACCGGAACATGATATTATTTTATGTTTCGTTCTTAGGAAACCTGATTGTACTATAATGCCCGAAATGAATCAACTTTTTCTTTACTATTGTATTAGTTTCTTGCGTTACGAGGTAGTTGTTCCTAGGACGAAAACATTATACCAGTACAAGCGCTTGAAATTAGTAAGCAAAGCAGCTAGTAGACATGAGAAGTGGATAGAACATTGCAGACAAAATATAGAAGTTAATAACTTGTTAGAAAGAAATTTAAGATAATTAAGTGAACAGGAATGGTACTGCTTTGTAAAAGTCCGTCATAAGAAAACGTCATTTCCCGCGTTGGATTTAAAAGGTTAGAACACTGGTAAATTGAAAACTTCAAGTAGCTTACTGGTTATTTGAATTGAATGCCGACAGGGCTTCTTGGTGGATCTTTTAGTGTTTTTTGTACTGTAAATTTTGTCCATGAAAATTTGCAACAGCGTACAGCTACACTCATTAGATGAGTATGGAAACTGTTTTCTTCTGGATTTTCCCCCAAGTGATAATCCGGATTTTCTCCGTTATTTCACGCAAATAGAGAATTTCCTTCTACATTTTACGAAGCTTCATGCGGTACCGTGCCCGCCGCGAGCATACCGGTCTACACTTCCTAATATAAAATATTGATTGACACATTTTCGAAATTGTCTATCGCCCATTCTCTTATAGTACTTTCTTATGATCTACAAGTGAAATAACTGTGACAGTGGCGTACCTAAACGTGGTCCGCGGCGGGAATAGTTAAAAGAGATCCCCGTGTAGTTCAGCTATTATTTACTTTACTGTTATGAAATAGTTTTAGTATACTTAGATTCAAATTTTTACATGTTTTTATGATTTTTGGTGACTCACTTGCAGTATAAGATCTCAGGGAAACCGCATTCTGCTGAGGTACTTATCCTATGAAATAACATGATGAAATGTAATAAAGAAATAAATGCAGAAGGGAAAGTAATAGAAATTTCCTCAAGCCCCCTCCCCCATAAATAAATCCTGGGGCGCCCCTGAACAAAATTACAGGTAAAAGATGACCCTGAAGCTGCGGTTTTTGAAACAACAAAGTACCAGTGCTGTATTCGACTGGGACTGTGAAAACACGGTTAACATTTTCTCTTTATCAAGTTACGATGGCACACGTTCGTGTAGTAGATTTTATACTTCCATCCTCATTGTTACGTTCGCGTTCTATCCAGTGATTGTTCATTCTTCCGCCACGGGCTTGAGACATTGAACAATGTACTACCAATGTTAATAGATAATACTGATCAAATAGCGAGGGACTGGTCACAAATTAGTATAATTTATGTGGAAGATTTTTATTTATCTCATCATGGCAGCAGTCTGCTAATGAGAACTCTCGTTTGATATCCAATGCAGCAGAATAACATCGCAAAGCGTTCCTCTAAAACACAACCGCCATTCGTAACTCATGGACCTCCGAAGACGACTCTCTTCCCACGAGCGTACCGTCTGTCATTCACATCGACACTCACTCTCTCAACCATAATGGCACCACCATCGCCACCACCACAACTTAGTCGAACTGGGTTTGACACGTTGTGCGTTGTTAAATCGTTTCTACAAATATACTGCAGTACTAATTACTGATTAAAAATCGTTCAAATGCGTCAATGTCTTTGAAAATCATAAACTCTTTTCNTTTTTTTTTTTTTTTTTTTTTTGGGGCTTTAATATAACTTTTTTTTTTTTTTTTTTTTTTTTTTTTTGGGGGGGGGGGATCATGATCCCCTTGTATCCGCGCCTGCCATGGGGGCAGGTAGATTGGATATATTGCACTAGGTTCACTAGATATATTGGATATAGTGCACTAGATATATCTTAGGTTGGAAGAAACATACAACACGGCTATGTTCTGATATCAATAAGTTAGAAGTAAGTGGTAGCTATTCCTCTTGAAAAGGATATTTCAGTGAGACGCGTCCATCAGTGCTACTTTGTTTTCGTACGAAGCACAAACTTGTTGAGAGATCTGTACGCACATCTTCATCTGCTCTGCATAAAAAAATACACACCCCTAGCTTGGAAGCAGGTGACGCATCTAACCAAGCGAATAACTGTAGAATATATATTGAGCTCATGCTACCGGGGTACTAATTTTTATTTTTAATTATTTAATGCCTTATGGCGAGGTTCACGCCATGAGATCTGCTCTTCCACCAAACTCTTATTTGGGTGAGGGAATTGGGAAGGATAAATGTGGGGTTGCCAAGGAACTTGTGGTACCGAACTGACATTCTCTTGTATAATTCATGTTACTAATCAATTCACAAATGTTAATTAATTTATTAAATTTTAATTAACAATTTTGGCAAGAAGTCCAGATTCATTCAACTTCCCCTACACGTAAGCACCTGAACAGATCAGAACCTGGTAAAATATTTTCGGTGTGATTTACAAGCATCATTCACTTTTGTGTTAGCTATCCCGTGACAATAAATGGCGAAAAAAATCCTTGCTTGACAAAAAGAGTCCAGTGAGTATGAGCGTAACGTACCATGCGAGATGAGTCCTCCGAGTTCTGTGACGACGCCTCCCAGCATGGGGAAGTAGGGACTCCAGCCTATGTCAGTGCCACGGGTGATGAGGATGTCTCCTCGTTGCAATTGAGAGATCTCCGACAGCTGCATGATGACGCACGCGCGACCCATCACGGTGCCCGCCCACACGGGCGTGCCCTTCAGAAGCGGTGTCTCGCCTTCATCAAGTGTCCGTGGAGGGCGAACCATTGCCTGCAACATGGATGCACACGTGTACATCACTTGATTATCCTATGTTGAATTATTTTGATATGCGTCTGCTACTAATAATGTTGCAGGTTAAAACTACCTTATACTGCAGACGATCTATTCTTCTTCACTTTTTACATATGTATACCAGCGACACTTGACAAAGATTTAAAACACTAAAAATGTTTTTATGCACATGTAAGAAGTGAAGAAAAACTTGTGTTATTACTTGTTTGAATCATGGAGTAATAATATGTTAGAAACAATAAAAGGTATTCAACCAGAACTTAAAATGTATTCAACCAGAAGATCCGACGTTATTTTCACTGTGCTTTACTTAAGTATTCGTAGGTTTTCATTAAAGGTTTAATTTAAGAGTCTTCTAGATACTGAATACGGAAAACTCATTTGACCGCTCAGTGACAGCGGAGGATTAGCATACTTTGGTCTTGCGTACAGTATTAAACATCATTCACTCAGACAGCGAAATTAATATAGGAAATGCAAGCTTATTTTGATTATTCTCGCATTAATAAACGGGGATGTGCACATGACAAGAAAAGGTGTAGTTAAAGTGAAATAATTTTAAGAAGAATATTAAATGATGTCTTAAAGGGGATGCTATAAACAGAAGAAAAAATGTATTGCAGCCTCTAGAATTGTCTGACTTGTTTGCACTAAATCCCTGGCTTATTTGCACTCAATGTACCTTTTCCCCTATGTTTTGAAAATAACTGTTGAAAACAATAACTGTTGATCATTCTATCACTAGATAGAAAAATTTATAAGAAATTACGAAATCGTCACCCAGGAGAGAAATGATGCTACTCAAGCTGAGAAATCACGTTAACGTGATTTTTTGAGAGCAACTGCGCCGACGAATCCACGAGCTATCATCCGTGGCGTCTGCCATAGAAGTAAATGAAAACGAATGACGCAGGGAAAGAAAAGAAAAAAATAGCACTCGTATAAAACATGAGTGGTTGAAGACGAAAGGAAAGGGGCCTCATTGACCCAATACTGGAAGTTTTAATTAATGTTATGTCATTATGTATATTTAAATTCGTTCTCTTACACGTGAAACGACCCCCAGGGGACTTACATCTAGTAAGTACGTGTTTGGCAAACACGGGGCCCCGAACTGAGTCTGGCATTACTTCCACTTACTTGTGCGAGGCTCCTTCCTTTCTCTTTCCTGGCCTTCCTTGGTCACCTTTTGTTCTTTTCGATCCCGACGCTAGGGTATCTTTCATTTTCCTCTTTCTTCTTTTTTTTAAATGATTTATGTAATGTCATGAGATATGTTGATATTTGAGTTTTGAGTTGTAGTTCAAGAGGGTTTTAAGTGGGTATGGTTGAGGCATTCGGCGAGTCCCACACGCGAGGAGAGTCATGTTGGCTCTCCCTAGTGCGTAACTGCATTTTCCCTACCTGCACAAGTTTTTAGGGCTCTAATGACCTCGATGTCGACGAGCCGTAAAACCCCACAATAAAAAATCGTGAATCGTTTCATAGGAAATTAAAAGAATTCAAATTACCCAAGAGATTTAATATGATCAGTACCACTTACATTTACAGGTTCAGGAATTCCAAGAACAACTTCAGGGAACTGGAGTTTCTCCCATGTAGGCCAGAGTCGTCGCCTCCTCATAGCCCTGTGAAATACGTTTAAGGCACGCATGCACACACACACAAACATATGTGTATGAGAGAGAGAGGTTTTATTGTTAACTTTTTGAAATTGTATCTGGTTGTTAAGATAAATAAAGTCGTGTTTTGATTCTGATTTTTATTACAAAAATATTTAATGAAACGAAAAGAAGATTTAATTTAACTCTACAATAATTCGTCTATTTTGACCAAATTGAGAAAAGTTGGCTTGGATAAAAAGTGGTTGTTTAAATGTAGATCTCACTTTGAACTCATCAACTTAATTAAAATCAGTGTAATAGTTTTCGTTTTATAATTATCAAAATTTTTATTAAGAAACGTAGAAAAATATCCTGTTTTATTTTTGGCTATATATTAGCCGCCCACGATAAAAAAATTTCTTATTAGTCAATGTAGAATCAAATAGGCTAAAGTTTGGTGTATCTAGTTCTTATATACTTCTTGCGGGTCACTTTTTATTCAAGCTTAAACTGTAGTTTGTTATTAGGGTGTTTGCTATTAGGGTGTGAAAACTTGTGCTACCACTTCTGTATTTCTCCATAAATCGCATAATCTTCCCTGAACAAAAAATCACTTAATGAATGATAAAAATAAATTTATTGTCAAATTAGCAGTTACAAATTGCGTAGGACAATAAAATAATTTACTCTCCGAAAGTAAGCGAAGGACCATCCCATCAATTCCGATCAACGGTCCTTAGTCATAGGTGGTTTTAGAATTTCAGCACACTCCTAAGATAAGTATAAAAGTAGTTCGGAACGTGTTATGATATTAACAGAATACGTATGTAATAAAAATAATAAAAACAAAATTTGTATGTAATAAAACAAAAAAAGTTATTTCACAAGTACGTATTAATATAACGATATGATAATGATATTATTTTAACGATAAAATGAGAAATATATTTCCAACGATAGAAAATATAAATAGCCGAGAGTGAGAGAGAGAGAGAGAAACTGGAGGATACTTACTTGGCAATGTACAACGGACTGCCAGTGATTATATACTTTCCCAGTTCGAAATGTGTGAAGAAGAAGATGAGCTGTAAGTCAGGTAGACGTCCATCGCTCAGCAACATATGCGCCAAACGACGGTAGGACAGTCGCAAGCGATGTATTCCTCCGATGAGAGCTGCCTTGGTGAGCTCACGCCGAGCTACTGTGCTGCGGCACCACGGCAGCAGCAGACTCAACACTGACCTGTCCGTATCCAACATTCGCGTCACAGATAATGTATACAATACATGTTGTAAATGGTGGCTTGTATGCCACAAAAAAATGTAGGGAGTTACGTGAGAAAGAAAAACTTATGGCATAAAACCATGATTAAATCTGCAGAACCTTATGGAGTGTTAGTGTTGGACGCTGACTCATACTGCTAACTACAGTATATGCTTAGTCTGGGAGCGGAAAATACTGATAACAATCTTTGGTCCTTTTAAAGATGAACGGGAATAGAGAGTAAAGACCAATAATGAAGTAAATAAGATGTATAACGTCCTAGATATTGCGCACTACATTAAATTTAGAAGACTACAATGGGTGGAGCATGTCATGAGAATGATGGGAGGGTGGTGAATAGGATTTTTCTTGGATGATTAAAAGGTAGAAGAAGAAGAGGACGACTGAAGACTAGGTAGATTGAAAAATATTAAAGAAAACGTAAAAAGTTGGAGAAAGAAGGGAATGGAGAGAAAGAAATGGACAATAATAAAGTTAAGGAAACTAAGGATATACTAGAATAGTCGTAGCTCTAAGGACGAAGAAGAATCTGTTAAAACTACATATGGCTACCAAATGCTCCTCATAGCTCAAGAAAAACGTGCTTGCATTCATTTAGGAAGCTCCGGATTTGATCGGATCTGAATATTTTTGACTTTTCTGCTCTGTTTCATACCTCATATAATATTGCGTTTTTTGACAAAGTGTAGTTATAACGCTGATCCGGTAATTATTGTGATTAGCAGATCGTTTATTTATAGTATTGTGACTTAATGTTTCTCTATGTTTACGAACTTGATTCAATAATAAATAAATGTCTAAACGCTGTGGCGGATTAAATATTTTCAAAATAATTTACTTAACAAGAACGTACCCTTATTTGTTTTACACCCAAATTAAATCTTAGACATGAAAATCTGTCAGAATTCTATTATAATAATAATATTGATGATGATGAAGATGCGCCCACCCTGAGGTCTAGTCTATGTATATAAATACATCTCTACCCAAAGATTTAAAAAAAGATAAAAAACTCAGACAAGGATGGGGCTACAAAAAGTGAAAACTAAGTATGTGGTTGCTGAGGACAATTAAAACGGGATGATTGTTACGAAATGTTAATAAGATATATAGTTGCTAAGGACTAAAGATGAAGTAGCATAATATCTGATTTATAAGCAATTTTTGTGTGTGTATGTGTTGGGTTTAAGGGCTTGTCAACGTCAAGGTCATTAGAGCCCTTGCAGGAGCGGCTTTGTCATGAGTGACTGATGTTCACTGGGTACAATGAGATAGAAACGTTTTCTGAATTTTGTGGTTCGTGCTGTTAGGATGTTGTATTGTTTTGAACTCAAGCGTTTTTCTATAAGATTTTCAAGACAAGTAATTTCAGATGGGTCAGCATTAAACATTGACTACAAAGTTAAAAAACAGTCAACTGTTTCTTAAATGTACAGACCAATCATATAATTCTTAAATTCTTTGTTCTTGTTGATACAATGAATCTTTACATTCTGTTCCAGTGAGAATGAATAGTAGAAAAAGCGGAAAAATTAAACAATTCACTCGGAAATATCGGATAGTCTCATTCTCCGATTACCTGACTTTCTCTGATTTGATAGTCTTGAGTCTGGCAACGGTGTCCTCAGGAGAGAGCGGGGGTTCCCTGATTTTTGTTTGCCCACTACTAGCGTCTACCATCGTTTGCAGAGTGCCCACGATGGTCTGAGGTTTCATTTCCCAGGTCTCTGTCATCACATCAAACTGAAATCAACAAATAGAAAACTCTACAGACCCTTGCATACAGAAAGGCTTGCATTGCAATTTACCTACATTTACAAATATTTTAATTCCAGAAGTGATCCATGAACTGAAAAAAGAGATTTTGGTTTTCTGTTTTGAATAGTAAAATTTGGAGAATTGTAGATTGAAATTGAATAATTAATTCAAGACTTACGACCTTTAACCGAGAACATTTATTTTGTGATTAAAAGTACAATTTCTTGAATTATTTGTTGATTATATAATAGACGTTAATTGTAGTAGAAATTGCAGCTTGAATTGCTAATTATAATCATGAAATAATCTTAGTGACCATTATTCACATCGCACTACATAAATTTTACCAAAGTTACTTTTTTTTTTGTTTTCGTTTCGAAACATCTTTTAGAATATTTTGAAATGAGTCCAAGGACAATGAGAGTTCTGTTTCGATTCTGAATCGTTAGAATTGGTCTCCTCGATAGCACGAGGTCTGGTCTGTGAACTGATTAAGCATGGGTCTGCAATGGACTCACTTTATTCCATCTCGTAATACTTTATACTTCACCCTATCTTATACTTGTCCATTTACCACTTTGTATTACTTAACTGTTCTGTTTTGTTTTAAAAGAAACACCCGAAATGAAATTGATGAAATTAATTCGATTCACACAATCTTCACAGTTCCATGTATGACGTAACAGCTGTTATTGCTGCGTTTATTTTCAATAAATCTTTCAAAAATTTCTCACCTCCTGAATTCCGCGATGCCCATGCTTCTGAAGGAAATCGTTGTATTTCTGAGACACTTGGAGGTTGGCCTCGAGCCATTCCGCAGCCAAATGCAGAGGGAGGGTGCAGAACTCTTGTCCACGTCCTGTCCTCACAATAGTGTCAGCTAAATCCTTCACACAGAAATATATATGTTAAAACCACAATATCGCTCCAAATGTTTGTGTTTTCATTTTAAGTCTTTTAATAAACGAATAACTATTATTTTAAGGTTTGCTGTTTTATTTTACAATGTTTGGTTACTAACGAAATATCTCATGGAAGCTATACCAAATCAACCAAGTCATAAACCATGGATTACGATTTATTTATTTATCATTAATTGTACATAATTTTCTTTAAGAGTAACCTAAGTCAAATCTAGCTTTCTAAATGAATTTCAAAAATTGATATTTATTAATGTGTCGAACTGGAAATTGGCTTCAGCTGTTGTCGAAGTTATGACGCTCAAGCAGCGACTAGATTCAAATTTAGAGCTCTCTATCGAAACTCATGATCCTTACTTACTTTCCGATACAGGTTGATATCATTAATATCTATTAAAGCCCAACCCAACATTTCTTCTTCCTAATTCATGTCACGGTTAGGTGGAAGAGCAGATCTCATGACCCGAGCCTCGTCATAAGACGTAAAGTAAATATAATATGAATGAAGTCAATGAAA
Organism: Laupala kohalensis; assembly: GCA_002313205.1. NCBI lineage: Eukaryota > Metazoa > Arthropoda > Insecta > Orthoptera > Trigonidiidae > Laupala > Laupala kohalensis. Next base: position 55,399 of record NNCF01131728.1, on the reverse strand, counting down.
ACTCGAAACGTTTCGTAGTAGAAAGAGATAAGTTTAAAAATAAACGTTTTGACGTGTGTTTTGACTTTAAACGTGTTTAATTTCGAAAATTTATATTTCTTCATTAATCTTATGGGAAGTAGATGAAAACTTTCCTCCTGAAATAGCAGACAGTAACCAAAATTTAAATATGATAACGAACCCAGGAAATCGTCGAATGTTCTTATGACCTGTAAATGGTAGACTTTTTGTAGATAATATCCAGCACAGTTACACTTGCAAGTGCGTACTAACACAAACCTTTATATCTTTTGGTACATCTGCTGACACAACATCAGAACAAGACGATAGAAGTAAGGCGATATCACTGTAGTGATCTGCAGTGAGCTCTGAAAGAGGAATTTGATTTGAAAATTTAAATTGGTTTGGAACACGTTGAGTTTTCAACAGGACAGTGAATAAATCAATATTCCCTAGCACACAGAGAATAAATATGGAATTTTCACAACTTTGATTGAGCCGAAGAACGTTTTGAAGAACTATTAACTGGTGGGAAATCACAAAGAAAGATGTTTTTCAAATATTTTACAAAATTAAATATATACTCTAATTTAGATAAGAATATTGATTTTTAATCAATAGCGTTTTGAGTCAGACCCAAAAATAGTTCTTGAAAATGGAAATTAAAAACGTATTAATAATAAATGGTAGTTCCAGCAGGTATCGAATACTAAAGTGAAATTTTTTTGAACACATTTATAAACAGATTTTCTGACATTGTGCCAATTGGAGTTTGGAGGGTGAATCTCTTAAATTTTTAATTTTCTCAGACCTATGAAAATGGTTTACAAAACGTCATAGTATCTTTGTTTTGGAACTTCGCTCAAGAAACGATGATTCTGAAATGTGTGAAGATTTCTGAATACTCTTAATTATTATTTAACTATGTATGGACAAACACAAAATGAAAAATTGATGAATTATTTTCAAGCCCTCTCACCTGTACTTCCTTCAGTTAAAATGGACATCGTTACTATTTGAGAGAAAACACTAACTCGAGATGTTGAGTTATGGCAGTCGGATATCTGCAATAAATGAATCAATGAACATGTAATTTTTCAAAGTACTAACAATTTTAAGCAAAGATTTGAAACTAAACATAACATTCATGAAGACATGTCCTAGTGGAAGACTAGGCTGCCAAGATTATCCTGTTCATCTTGTTAGCACTATAAAAGGAATCTGAGATGAATTAATACTTAGGAAGGGGGCCATGGTCTCTCACAAAAAGGGGAAACTATTTTTTCCCTCGGGGGTTTTTGGCTTAAATATTTAGCTTTCATTACCACGAGTGGACATAATCTAAAAATTTCTTATCGGAATTTAACATTAATTTTATATTAAACAATAATTGTAAAAATTAATCAAGAGGTTAATCCAATACTATTCTTGGTTTATTACCAAAGTAAAGGTACTAAGAAATAAACGAATTTTAAAAAATCAACTAAAGATCGTAATTTGGATATTATATTAGGAAAAATATGAATTCTAATCAAATTTAATGCATTCTTGGTTTTAGTGCATTTAACGAAGATCAAAACTGTAATTAAAGTTTAAATCGCAATATTCAGATGAGTAGACAAGGGTATGTCTGAACTAACTCCGCTGCCATGGCGTTGTGTTGTATGAAGAAATATTAGCAAGTATCCTAAAAGGATATTTTAAATGTGCTATTTTTGTCTACATTAAATTAAAGGAAAGAGTTAAACGGAAACATAAAAATAAAAACTCCACGTGTAACCTGTGTAATAAATTTGGAAAACGTACTCATATAAAAAAAGCGCTCCAACTTAGAGAAGGTAGCAAGTGTGCTTGGCGATATTTTACGTTTTTTTTCTGATTCGTTTCATCGTGCTTACAAGTGAGCGGGATGATGTTGCAGTCGGATCTCGGACTCTATGATGTTAAAATATTAATCTTATGTAATCAGAAATTCTCATTCCTAACACTCGGAGCGACCTATGAAAAATCAAAATTGAAAAGGCAATACCATCTTGACTTTCTTCAGTGACTGGGCAATTGCCATATGCAGAATATCTGGAGATGTATATTTGGTCTTGTGAACTTGGATGGACTCCATCAACTTCTGGGCTTTCCTTGCTATGCCCTTGTTTTTCAGACTTGCCTTAAAGTTATTAAACGAATATTAATCAATATGGCACTTACGTTTCTATGACACAGTGAATATAATATGTAAAAAAATTTAAGTAAATAATATTTGTACGCAACTTACTTCCAGTCCTTCCACGACATTTAAGACCCGTCCTTTCATTCCTAATGGACCTCTTCGCTCCAAGCCATACCGATGGTATTCGGCAGTAGTTACCGGATGGCCAAAGATCGCAATTTCAAACACTTTGAATCCGGTCGAAAGCTTTTCCTCCAGAGCTCTGAACACAGTCTAGTTAAAATTTCATTAATAATTTCAGGAATTCCCAGACATAAAACAGGATATTTCCACGACCTACTTGACTGATATTGTATGTATACGATCCTCATATATCGCTCTTGAGGTACAGAGGTATGGTCATGTCTGTAGCGTCATGGTGTGAATTTGAACTATTATAGGGTATAGTACCTTGAAGATAGCGCAAAATAGTAGTAGTATCATACTTATACTGGAATCAAACTCGTCAACGACATGGTTCGGTTTCTCACCAGCCTCCCGGGAAAGTGGCACCGACATCCCCAAATTGTGGGCCCGATTATCTTCTGATTTTATTTATTGGTGGGGGAGGGGTCGTATACATCAGCACCGTCCAACTGGCGACCCGCGGGCCATACGCGGCTCGCGAAATTTTTTTTTATGGCTCGCGAGTTATAGAACATTTTACATCAAATTTTTATCAAACAATAGGGATACAACTTTGTGTTCTAGATCTGTGCTGTCAGAATTAATATTTGACGTGACACGTCCTGTGAGATAAAACAGAAAATTGGGTTCGAAATTACCCTGTCGTACATTACAATATGAAAACATTTTTATTATAGTACTTAATATTACAAATATTTTTTTACAAATAAATAAACTATTTAATTTTTATGCTTGAAATAATATAAATTTGTTGATGAGAATCAAAATATAGTTACAAATAAATAAATATATTCTTTTAGTTTCATACGTCGGGCAACATATTGCCAAACCCCATCCCGTGTCGGTTCGATCGATCTATCGAAAGTTTAAAGAACGTCTGCAGATAAGTTGGATAGCTCTGGTATTCATATTATGTCAGCAGTATTATCAAGTAGGTCGTGGATGTTTCAGTCTCACTTACGTTGTGCATATTAAGCATAATCCTGTTGTGGGTGAAGCTGAGGTGGCGAGTACAATAAATACGAGGTCGCACCTTCATGCTTGAGCTCGTGCCCCGATCCAGGACAGGACCCACAATGGAGAGACCGAGAGGAGAACATATTTTCGGAAATACTTCCCTGGTAAAAGATTAATCACTTGCACGTTTTCATTAGTATATTACATTTAAGTCTCATCAAATGTTATGCATTTTGAATGACCTAGGCAACATAGGCATTTTGAATGACCTAGGTTATTCCATACTTTCCATTGAAGTGAATAAATTCGATGGAATTTCTGTTTATTTAATTGCTACCATCTTTTGAAACCTTATTACGAGAGATTTAATGATTACTGTGAGAGTAGAAATATGCAATACAAAAATTTATATGAAAATCGTTATTGATCTCTATACATCTATTTGTCTTTAATGTGCTTCTCCGATTTATTTGAAATGTAACGAAAAGTGACTTGTGGAAAAACAAATCTGAAACATTTAACGTTTATTTTTACACCTCTTTTCATAAAAAATATTATCAGTTATAACTACAATTAACCCGAAATAAATAAAATGAAGAATATATTAAATTACATTTTTAACGTTTTCCATTATATTGAATATTTATTAATCTTACAATCTGTTTTCGTAGACTCTGTACTTCAAATATTAAGTATACATACTCAACGTTTCGAGTTATTTTATTCCATGTTTAGAACAATGTTCTTTTATTCGAATTTGAAGCACATGTAAGAGAAATATTACCAATCCTTTGAACCAACTTATAAAATCACACTGTTTAGATGATGATCATATGATGGATTGGAACAACTTTTTACCACTGAATAAGGAGGAAAGTTATTGGAAACGATGCGTTTCGGAAATGCTGTATATTGAAAGTACAAATGATGCTTTAAATTTACAATCTGACACAGATGTTTAATCTAATGTTTATAATGTTTCATGACACCACTTTCTGCTTTATTGTTAATTGTTTTCGTTTTTGGTTAGTATTGTCATGTTGTCAAGATCTTAGTTTATAGTCTCCTGACGGAGTAGACAAAATATCGAAAAGTTGAGTACGTTTACGTAATATTTGAAATACGGAGTCTACGAAAATAGCACGAACGATTTATAAATATGTGTTAAATTGTTTACTCCAAATTAAGAAAAGTTAATGCCTTATTTTAGAACAGATAGTAGTGTAACTTGTTTCCAGTATGACCCTACATAAATGCTCAAGTTTATAGTCAAAGGCAATTACTACAAGATATAATATTTCCAATATATAATTCCCCAAGTTAAGACACAGTCACAAGAACTGCAATTTTACTTTAAAGTAGAAAATTAGATGCAATTTATAGATCTCCTTATGAATTTAAAAGTGAGTTTCCCAACTTAGTCGAGTTTATTTTTTAACTTACAAGCTTATTCTAAAGCAAGATATGGTTATGGCGAGTCTAGTGGTTTGTGATGAAACTTATACTTCTATTGATTATAATAAGAATAATTAAGTGTCTTCATAAGAAAATCTATTCTTACCCTGTGTTGCCAAAAGTGTTGAGATCAGTATCAGATGTAATTGGCGAATCAAACTCATGAAGCAGTTCAGCGTCAGTCCATTGATCCAATGAAGTGATGGGTCGAGATTGCAACAAGTAGATTTCTCCCTATGCGAACAATGTTCATTTATTTCATATCACATGGTGGGTTTCAGGCCATGGGACCTGCTCTTTCTCTTAACAATGAACTGGGGGAGGGAATTGGGTAGGAGATATGTCGGATTGTCTTGGGAGAGAAAACACTACCGCAACACCACCACTGTCGGTAAATCGTATAAGCCATTCTCAGTAATCGTTTCCAGAGAAAATAAATATTATTTTCAACTTAACCTCGGGAAGCATATTTTTCTTAAAATGCTTTATTATGCGAATATAATGTACCTACTTTGAATTTGAATTGAGTTTATGGTACAAGTTGTAGTGTATTGTAAACTGTCTCATTCCACTGAAATATAATATCTTTTGATGTGTTTCATTTATTTATTCTAGTACCAGAACATTTTATATAATCAGGGAAGAACAATTCGAAAATATATTGAAATGATGAAAATACTTGAATAACCTATATCGGTCATTAAGTATAAGAAACTTGTGTTTCTTTCTATTAAGACAGCAAATATACTTTCATTCAGAACAATACTATTAAGACAGCAAGTATATTTTCATTCAGTCGCGCATCTGTTATGAAATGTTGATGGAAAATTGTCTGTATGAGAAAAATGATATTACAAAATTGTTCACGGGCAAATATTAAACATGTATTGAAGTATATTCATCGTTTTTAGGAAACATTCGATTTTGCATTTAAATAATTAGCGGCGTACATACAACTATCATGGCTTCCTCTTTCCCAATTGCTTTGACTTTCAGTGTGGATGGTATCATGCATTACTGGATGGAAATCAAATAACCAACAATAGCGCAGTCTACGTAAGCTATGAGACATGATTCATCTCTTTTTCAAAGCCAGCAGGAAGAGTTTGAGATTACTATTAATATATTTTGGTGAAGGATAAAATAAATAGTTTATAAACAACCCACCTTTGCAATAGCCCATTCAATGTCCCTGGGTCCTTCGAAGGCAACTTCGATCTGTAGTCCCAGCTGAGCTAAGCGCAGAATTTCTTCATGACTGAGACATGGCTCCCGCGCAGCATCTGACTTCTCTCCTAACTCCTCAGTCCGTGTGCCCCCATCATCTGTGCACGCGCAGAAAGAGCTGTCACTTAATTCATAACAACGGTGAGGGGGTAGAGTGGGGTGGATAAAATCCTTCAAAAGATTAATATAGTAAATGAATGAAATATTTTTCTTTTGTTCAAATTAAAATATCGTGTTATATGCTAGAGCTCCTGAGGCAACAATTAGCTTAAGGAAATATTATATTTTCCTCCAAATTGTGTTCTATCCCCTAAAAATAAATAGATGTATCTTTGGGATAGCTAACTTATGGATAGCTAACTTTTGGATAGCTAACTTATTTTGATATTTTTAGTTACTAGTATTCAGCCTTTGATTTACGCATGGTGAACATGGGCAACTGCCAAGGGAGGCAATTTTTTTGGGACGAAGAATATTTAATATGAAAATTTGAAAAACTGAAAAAAATACTAATTTGATTGTAAAAGACAATCTAAGGAAGATTCTTTTCGCATTCTATACCGTAAGAACTTATATTTCTAACTATGTCTACTTAGCGTCCCTTAAGCGCTCTGCAATTGTCAAGTACAGTCCTTCGCGAAACAAAAATCTATTGAAAGCAAATTCGGAATATAGTTTTGAATGGGAGATTTATGATAATTTTCAATTATAGTTTCATTACTAACTATAAACAAATGCTGTTACTCTAACCGGATTTTTAGAAGGGTGGCATTTTTCGCCTCTGCTGAAGAGCGGCAGATGTGTTCTATCCCCTAAAAATAATACTCCCTATAAACCCATCTCTGCTCGTATTTATACATTAATTGGTCACGTATACTGTGTTCTTCAAGAGACCACTAACATATGTACGAATATTTAACCGAACATAACACTTATTTGTGACTACTTAGAATACAATGGAACTATCACTTCTGTTAGATTAGATATGAAATCCACTCGAGTTTCAGTTTGAACACAAAGAGGTTAGAACATCCACATAGAAGCTAGATATACCAAAATTTAGCTTATTTTGTATTATATTGACTGAATAGAAGAAAAGTTTATCATGACCAACTTATTTATTATTATACTAGAAAGAACTTTTTTACTTTTAGTTTTTAAACTTAAATTTTCGTATCACATTCATAGATTTAAATTTCCTTAGGGAAACTTGCACGATATCTTCTCTTAATGCGTGAGCACGCACGCGATTTGATGAAATACAACGTACTCCTTTTGCAACCAAGAAATCTATGAATATATTTTTATCGGTTTGAATTCATTCAGAATCCTCATGCCAAAATTTGAGATATTAGAAATAACTCAATTTTTTTCTGACGTCAATCAAAATCGGGTGTTGAAAGATTGAAGAGGTGGTAAAATTTTGATTTAGCACTCCCCTTCGCTCGCTAAAAGAACCTCGCCCCTTCGCACCTCATATTTCCAACCCCTCACAGAGAACGGGTACAACTAACTTCCCACTAAACCAACAGGATGGGATTTCAATAGCTTCACATTTTGGGTTGAAAGTTTATGAAAATCATGTATTTGTATTTTGTTAATATTCATACATCGAAAAAGCATTCCCAAAATCACATACTTCCCTATCTGAATGTGGATGATTTTTCTGGAAATACGAAAGAAATTTAGGATATCTTTCGTTGATATTTTAAAGTAAAATTAAACATGATTCCTTAGAAAAGTATCTTCAAATAGTAGTTTAACGGCGTGCGAAACTTGTTACGGCAATGCTGTGCATTAGTCCCCCACTCCTAAGAAGAATTCTGTATCTATCACTGATACCGTCATGGATATGGAAATACAAAAATCAAAATTACGGTACGATATTAGAGGAGAAAAACTATATATCTCGACTGTCAAATATAGACTACACTAGGGATTGAAAAATTGGGACACAAAATTTGACAAAGTTACTTCTTTACTGGCAGATAAGGTATGATACAGTACCAGATGGAATGTTGATTTATAATTATATCTCAAACGTTCAATTTGCGGGAAAAGAACAGGAAATGGTTCTCACTAACAAAAATTACAATGGAGTTTCTAACATCTCATGACAATTTCAATACCTGTGTGACTAAATATAGTTAATCGAAAATGAAATCTGTCCGTGCATAAATAAACACGAGGATGTAGAATATGTTACGTAGTATTGCTCCTTGTATGGAGATGAGAGAGGTGCATACTTGCGGCATNTAATGTAATTAAAGGAAATTTAATAGTAAGAGTAGAAAGGCTCTGATAATTACTTTGTTAGGTACGGGGTATATCATGCATCAAATAAAAAAAGATAGTTATATCAATAGAGCAGTGATTCTCAACCTTCCTAGCTGCGCGTCCCCCCAAATAGTAAATATAAATAAAATTAATATTTCGCGCCCCCGCCCCCTTCCAGTGGCGGATCTATAGGGGGGTTAAGGGGGCTACAGCCATCCCCCATTGGACCTGAACTCTTAACAGATGAAATTGAAGTTGATAAATGGAATACTTGGTAAAAGTGTTACCAGATTAATAATTGTTATTAGGTGTAATTGTTATTAAGAATACCAGATTAATAAAAGTAATAATACCAGATTCATGAAATTAATAATACCAAATTAATAAAATTCATAATACTATATTAATAAGTTTAATAAATAATAATTATTTATACCAGAGTAGTAAATTGTTAATTATTTATTTGATGCTCCTTATTTAAAGGTAATATGTATAAAATTTGTGTTGTAAAACCATAATTTTTTTTTTAATGCTCCCCGGTTAGCCCCCCTTGATTACGGTCTTGATTCGCCACTGCCCCCAACCAAAGTAATAATATCAGTAAGCCTTACTATTACTAATTGGATTTTGACTGTAATTATAAATGTAAAAAATTATTTAATATTATATAATCACATTGCACTAATTTTATACATTTTTTGTGCTTTTGTGTGAATCTAACGTAGATCCACGCATGGAGAAACTTTTAAATGAAAAACAAATGCAACCATCACATTAATTTATTTTCTTTACATGTGTACACATTGTAAGCAAAATGTTTATAATAAATGATTTTTTCTCATAAAATGATTTCATTATTGGTTTGGTGGTTTGGGTTATTTCGCGATCTCTTTTTAATATCACCGCGATCGCTCTTAAATATTACAGCGACCCCCAGGAGGTTAAGAATACAGCAAAGAATGCAAATACTAAAAATGCAAAAAGTCATAAAACATCGAGGATGAGTAGCACCTGTGTAAAATCATTTCCAATTATATCCCAGTATTCTTTATAAAATTCACGTGGAAGGCCATCATTTCCAGGTGATTTGTTCGATGCACAGCCCCAAATTGCTTGCTTCACCTCGTCACACGTTATTTCATCTTCCAAATGAATTACATTTCCTTCCGGGTTCAGCTTATAGTTATTTAGTTCATCACTTTATTTTAGAAGTGCCAAAACGTTCAAGGAAATATTTATACGCTTCATTCATAATATCTTGCTGTGAATTCACTTTCGTCTTCTATTCAGTTTCTATAAATGTAATTAAATTGTTGACTTGTCGTCTTCGTTCCGCTACAAGATGGTACATGCCAGTCAGTTCCTGGTTGATGTTTGTCCCGTCCTAACTTCAAATTTTGACGACCTTTACTCTTTTCCTATATTCACTTAATAACATTGCTTTGAAATAATTTACATTCTGGAAGTCTAGATAAAACTCTATCTAACGTTTTTTATCTTCATAGTATTCATGTAGACATCTATAATACATATTAACCTTTTTCTCTTCATTCCTCTTCTTCATACTTGACTGCCATAGAAAAAAAAATTATTCGTAATTTAGCACAAACGTCCCACCACTCAGCAATAACGCTATAAAATTTCTTTTCTTTTTTCGAATTACTCCACATTTCCTTTAATGCCTCTTTTATTTGGTTACAGAACAGCAAAGACGTGTTTAGCTTCCAATAATACGGCCCTCTTGCCCGCGGGCTATGACGTAGCACCGCTCGGAAGCGAACAGCAACATGGTCACTGAAAGGTACGGGGTCAACACAGATAAAAGTCATCTCCAACACGAAGACGTCAGAGACATAAACTCGGTCTATTCGCAACCCTACATCATTACGTAGGAAAGTGAATTGCACTTTTTTTTCCTTTCCCAAATATCTGAAAGCTTCATTTTCTGTATTAATTTTTTTAATGCTTCAAAATATGTCGGCTTCCCTAGATAGTCATTACAATTTAGCACACAATTAGTCACCTGCGAAAATAATGTTTTCTTTGGTATTAGCAAACACGGGCACTAAATCACTATTATAAAATTCTCTTGTTTCGTTTTTATTATTATTTCCTGATGGTGCATAAATGTTAATAATGGTTATGTCATTAACATATATTCTTATTCCTCTCCCGGAGGGAATCGTTTCTACGTTTTCAGCCAGAAAACAATTTTTATAAACAATAGCCGTTCCCCTTTTGTTTTCTCCCACATTTCGTATCCTCTCAGAAAATTAAAGTTAGTGATTGCTATCTCCTGTAATAACAAAATATCAACTTCATTCTTTCGTAAATATTCTTGTTGCATTAGCTTCTTTGTTTCTGATCGTAGTACGTTAATATTCAAAGTTACGATCGTGTTAACATACTTTTCCATCTTTATGAAAGGATGAAGTTACGAAACAAAACCAAGAAACAAACAAAAAAGATACATTTTTGTGTCTTTCTTTATTAACCTTTTCAGTTCTTGAATATGATTTTTCCTTTCTTGATCTTCACATTTTTGTTCCACTAAATTTAATATGGGCAGAAATAAAACCGGATCTTTCCTATATTCTTTTACTATACTTAAAGTTTTGTGTCTGACCGACGTACACATTACAAATACCGCTTGTCTTTTAGTCACAGGGTAATTTTCTGGCCAGACCATATCACTCAAAAGTTTCTCATAAAATTCATTATTACTAACCTGTTTCATAACTAATTGTCTTTCTTCGCCTTTTTTTTGTGGGGCTTTAGGGTTCGTCAACGGCAAGGTCATTACAGCCCTTGTCATTATTCTGACTACTTTTATTTGCACATGTTTTCTCACTATCATTCATGGCTCTATTGGATTCTTCTACTCCCCCGCCGTTTTCCTGTTCCACAGACGATTCATAAATATCAGCCTCTTTTTCTTCACTCTTCTTTCCGGAACTGTTAGGAACCACATATAAATTTTCAACTATTTCCTTTACTTCTACGTGTACATTATTTTCTCATTTTCTTCTGTTTTCTGGACTTTTCGCCGCTTTAAATTCCTCCTCTACAAGCGGTCTGTTCTTACTTATCTTCGCCGTTTCCCCACATTATCAGAGAATAGTTTACTCGGCGCTTTTAGTGGCTACTACCCTTGCACCACTTCCGCGAGTGTAGGTTGATTCGATGGAGAAAGTGATGCGCCATCGATACTGCTACCTCCATTTTTATTGTCTTCCTCCTCCACCTCAGTTGTTCTTTCTTATTTTTCTTCCTGATCCGTACATTCCTGGGCAAAGTGCCCATATTTCCTGCATTTGTAAATTGTTAATCTTCCTTACTCAAATAAATAGTCCAAGTTATTCCCTGAAAAGTTATGTTAACTGCTCCTAGTAAATTTTCCACATTCGTTATTAAATACGCAAATCGTGTGAACGACCTCACGTGAGACATATCATTTCCGAGTCCTAACCTTAGTTCTTTAATGGCACTTATGACTTTCCCATATCTTGATAACCTATTATGGATAAAGTCATCTATGCTAGGTGACACACGGTGCAAAAATACCTTAATCGCTCCGTTACCATACTTTCTCACTAGAATTCTGATGTCCCTAATAACCACATGCCCTTCACTTACTACTTTACCCACTGTTTCTTCATTCAACAAATAAATACACACACTTCCACCTCTTGTACGGGATGCATACGTAATATACCTTGAAGTAACTACGTCTGCGATTTTCCATACACAGACCCGAACTGTGATGGATTCAGCATAGTCAATCACCATAGCATTTTTCATACTGGGGCGCGAGGTCATGCTCATCTGCCCCTGTGGAGGGGCTCTACCCCTATACATTGCACAACTGAAAACTAACTCTTCGCTATAATAATTTTGTCCACAATATAACAATTTCTACAAAGAAAAGAACACGAATAACACCGTCACCGAAGTCTACCCGCCCGAGGCGGTACACCAACATTTTAAACAAACACGATAATTGTAATTGTGACAATTCTGTCTAAAGTGAGTTGCCTACATTCAAAGTCCTCTATTGTTATTTTAGCTTGTGACAGGCGGGGCTGTCTGTCAGCACCCTTCCTCCCAAGGTGTGGGGGATTGTCACATAGAAACACCGACCCGACCGAAGTCGGTTGAAGGGTAGAGTCAAACTCCACGCTAAATCGGTTTACCGACCCAACATACGGTGTGTACGTCGGTTAAAGGGTTCAGTCATATGCTTCACCCTACATCGTTTGTCGAACGGGGGGATCGAACTCGTCACCGCTCTCACTCGTTCAGTTCCGCACAAATGGCCGTCCGAAGACGCTACCACTGAGCCACTGCCGTCGAGCTGAGTAATGCACGCGAATCTTGGTTCTTCGTGTTAGAATAAGGAACGGAGACGTTGTTGCAAACATTCGTTGCACAATAAGAGAATTGTTTAGCAGCTGATAATTCTCAGCGTATTATAATCAAGATATAAGTTATGGATTGTTGTTGGCAACTAAATTTGCTTTTATTTTAAGAAGTTACCAATCATTGCAAACTAGTATTTTTTTAAATTTTCTAACAATTCCAGGAAAGCGTATTGCAAAATATTTCAACAATAATTTCCCTCTCTTAGATGACGCAGTTGCCGGTTGAGTACATATTGTCGGCAAATTTTCTTGTACATACTAATTATTAAACTTAAACAGTGTACTCATGTTCCTACGAACATTCAATCAACCAAGCAGTGCCCGACATAATGCTTTGAGGATCCTATGCTGATAATTTCGTTCCACCTCTTAAAAGCAATTGCGCTTTGTAAACTATACACCTTCGAAGTATAATAATTGTTTGTTTCACACCTTCTAAATTTATTTTGTCCTATGTATTCCTGAGTATGTTTGACAAGTTACAATTAATTATTTAATTTTGATTTTTGATTCTTGGGTTTAATGAGTGACAGTGAAATTTCTAAATTAACTCCATATAACTGGGAAAATTTTCTCTCTCTGAACCAATAATTTAATTATCACCTTGAAAGGCAAGCCTTCTGGAAATAAGAAACTTGACTCCTTCCACAATTCGTATTGNTTCTCGTCAATATTCAGCGGCTAAATTGGAGTCAGCCCATTGTGAAATATTTCTCTTACATCTACGTTTTATCAGTCAAAACGTATGTTCAGCATTATCCACAATTTCCCTCACCCACCTTTCGATCTTGCAGACATTCGGTAACCTTTGTCTTAGGACACGCCTTACACGGCCGTAAAAAATTCTTTTTGATTTATAATAAATTAAAATTATTAACATTTAATATTAAAATTATACTATTTCCACGTTCCCATTAATAACATAAAAAATAAAATCTAGGTAATGGCCACATGATCGAGAAACCAGGTTGATACAAAAAATGAGAAAGAAAACAAAAATATCTATCTTTTACGCCCTCTTAAAGCTCACGCCTTAGGCTACAGCCTATTCAGTCTAATGGTAAATTGAGTCATGCGTCCAATGTGTAGAATATTTATGACTTACATAAATGAATACTTAAACTTAGCCGAATAGTGTCCAGAGATGGTTCCAGTCTATTCTAAATGTATTCATGAAATCCAGGGGGTAATAATTTGTCAAAAGTATCATACGTACAATGTTAATTTATAATCTGAATATTTCATCCGAGAGTACCTTGACTTTACCCGTTAGATTATATTCTGTGTCAGGTTATTACCAAAACTAGTGGTGCAAAACCATTGCACATACTTTCTCATATCCATTTCTCCGTCTGCAGCATAGAGTGAGAAAAAAATCTATAGTGAAAGGGTCATTTCTGGCGTGATCCTCTATATTTTGGTCATCTTCCAGTGCTCTATTCATGCTCAAAGTCGCTAGATGAACTTATTATTACCCCTGAGCCACCGGCGTCGAGCTGAGAAGCACTCGCGCATTTTCTGTCTTCAAGTCAGAATAGGGAACGGAGATATTGCTAAAATTCTACGTTGCACAATAGGTGAATTATTTAATATAGTCGTAGTTGCAGCCGATATAATTTGTGGAATTTGTAATCCATGTTTATGGAAAACAGAATAATATAATCTTCTACAATTTAAAGAAAATTGATCTTGTTACATTACAGTCATGTTTCGGGAAACTGTCCCCATCATTAGTTCCAAGTAACGCGAGATTAACATAAATAGACCTCAATTAAACTTAAATTGAGATGTCTCAATTTAATCAATCAAAGTATGTGACAGACGATTATATCATTCTGTTATCCTTTTTACATAAAAATTATTTTGCAGTTAAACTTATTGCATTGACATACGTTCTGTATTGTATATTGTTGATTACTACTTTTGCTTTAATTTAAGAAATTTTCCATCTTTCCAAACAATAAAAACTTTTTTGACAATATTTGTTAATAATTGCAGAAAAACGTATTGCGAATTTTTTAAACAATAATATCTTCTATCTCGAACCAGTAGGTATGATTTGTCACAACTATTTCTAACCAGTAGGTACGTTTTGTCTGCAAATTCTTCTATACTTCTTCTTCTTCACTAGGCTCTACAACTCTGATGGGAGAGTTTTGACCTACTCAACAATCTGCTTCCACACCTTCCTATCTTTGACCTTTTTTCTCCAATCCACTTTCATTCTATGTAAATCATTGTAGACGTCCTCAGACCATTTCTTCTTCGGTCTTCCTTGAGGTCTAACTCCTAATGGTTCCCATTCCCACACCTTCTTAACAGTTCTTGGTTCCCTAATTTTGCAGAGATGACCAAACCAGCTCAATCTTTGAGATTTAATGCAATTTATTATATTTCTATAACGAATTAGTTTGTTTAATTCTGCATTTGCTTTAATTCTCCAAAAACCACTTTCTTCTCTAGTAGGACCAAATATCTTCCTGAGTATTTTCCTTTCAAACACTGCAAGTTTTTCATTTGCATCTTTTAACATCCATGTTTTACTGCCATATGTTACTACGGGCCTGTCTGATATAGTTTTAATTTCATGGTTTTGGTTACTACTTTTTGCTCCTAAATAATGTTGCATTCGCAAAATATGCCTTGTTGCCCAGAGTGATTCTTTCTTTTATTTCTTCGTCAATCTCATTCATACCATTAACTATGGATCCAAGAAATTTGAATGTGTTAACTGCTTCTATTTGAGTGTTGTTCACTTTGAGATTTTCTGTCATTTTGGCTTTACGAGAGCATTGCAGAAATTTCGTTTTCTTTTCATTTACTACACGGCCAAGAGGTGCAGGTGATAATTTTAGCTTTGGTAAGTTTCTGTTAATGACTGTTTGGTCCTTGCGGTTATTAATACATCTGCGTATGCCATGATTTGTCTTAAAAGTGTGGAAATGTTCCCTCTTGTGCCCATTTGTTTCAAGACTGTGTCTATTACTATGTTAAAGACGGTTTCAGATAGACGATACCCTTGCTTGACACCAGATAACACATCAAACTGGTCGCTGAGCTCATTATTAACTTTCACTCTTGCTTTGTTATTTGTTAATGTTAGCATAATTAGTCGTACAAGCTTAGGTGGAACTTTATATAGATATAGGCAATTATGTATTTTATCTCTTTTAATTTAGTCAAAGGCTATAGTATAGTCCGCAAAAATATTGTAGAGGTCAATGCTCTATTCATGGCATTTTTCAAAAATTTGCCTGATCATAAAGATGTTATCCATTGTTGATTTATTAGGTCTGAATCCTGTCTGGGTCTTATCAAGTTGACATTCAACAATATCGGTAAACCTCTTATTCACCAAGATTGCGAAATTCTTGTAGGCTATGTTCAACAGAGTGATTGGCCTATAGTGTTTAGTCCAGCCTATCACCTTTCTTAAACATTGGGCATATAATCCCTTCATTCCATTTAGTTGGTATTTGTTCCTTTTCCCATTCATTTAGGATTAACCAATATAATCTTTGACCAAGTGTCCTGCCTATGCTTTTTATGTGCTCCAGCAGCTTTAGCAGATTTTAAATTATATGAGGGAGGTTCCAGTTCATGCTCCAGTTCTAATCATCCTTCTTGGCAGTGGGGTAAAACATCTTGTGTATCTGCAGTTATGTTTATATTATTTTTAAAATACTCTTTCCATCTTTCCAGTACTGCAGGTTTTTGAAAGATAATATTTCCTTCTTCGTCCTTACATAGGGTAGACACACTTGATTTTTTCTTTTGCAGTTCCTTGACTTCTTTAAAAAATGTCTTTGTCTCTTTTGTTCTGTTGCTCTCTTTCACTTGGTTGATTTTCAATTCCTGTATACACTAACACTAATTAGACTGTAACACTATACGAGAACTCATGTTCCTGCTGATATTCAATCACCCAAGGTATAGAATCTGTGTAATTAACCTAAATGAATATTTTAACTTAGCCGAATAGTGAGCTGTGGCGGATTGTAGGGAGTGGTGAAGGGGTCGATTGACCCCCACACACACACTATTACACACAGCATGAAAATATTTAATATGTAATGACTCTTTTTAATTTTTTTAATTTTTTTAATTTATTTATTTCAATGACTGACAGTCAGTCTCCCTGTATACGTTGCTTTCGCAAAACAAGGATCTCTCAATTCAAGTTTGTCTTCAATTCAATCTCCCTGGCACCATAGACGTGTTACCCGTCCCGAACGAGAGTTGAAGCGGGTCCATCTTCTACTGCCTATCGCAGTCCTCCTATATGACTGTCTTCGAATATGTTGTATTTGCTCTCTGTCTGGATGAATTGGTGTTGTTCTTTCAGATTTATCGAATCAGTGCATCCCATCTTCCGCAGAAATTTTGCTCTCTCTGGGGCATAACGCAGACAATCACATAAATTATTGTTCGGTGTTTCTCTTCCCTGCATGCATTCGCTATTTGAAGCGTATCAATAACGCTCGAAATGCTCCATGTCCTGTCAAGCACTCATACATTATTCGTGGAGGTTTGAACCACTTTTTGTTTTTCTTGACAAATATTACATCCGGGACATAGTTATACGTCAGATGACCTTTATTACTTGCTCTCCACCGGCCTTTTTGTTCTTATCGAAATGATTCTACATGAATTTTCATAGATAAGTACATGTAAATTGTTAAGATAGGTCCAATAAAAATGATTATCAGCGCGTGATATTCGTAACGGCGCGACGGTGTTGGCTATTTTTTTATCGTTAGGAGTATGTTGAACGTTAAATCCGCCTCTGCCTTAGGACTCTTGATCGGAATTGATGGGATGGTCCCTTGCTTGCTTCCGGAGAGTAAATTAGTTTCTTGTCCTCCACGTGGTCATACGCAGTTTGTACTGCTTTTTTGACAATAAAGTTTATTTATTTATCATTGCATTCATTTGTAATTTTATAAATTTAATTGACTTTATCTCTCACAAACTAGTTAATATATTTTTAATAACATAATTAATATTAGAGAGTCTATAAGTGCCCAAAAGTTTATTTACATAAGCATATACTAATTCAAAAATTAGTAATTTGAAGTATTAATAATCAAGGGAACTTCGTAAATACTTGTTAAATCTATTACTTAATGTTTATCTCTTTTTTTTTTTGCTATTTATTTAAAATATTTCGAGCGGCTAAAGTACCCAAGAAAATCTGAATTACTCCGCTCTATGATCGGAGGCATGAATGGAAGACGGGACAGTGGTATCATTTTAGAACTTCATTCAAATCTTTTCTGTGTCGTAACAATTTCATGGGTAACAGTAGGAATTTGGAGAGTCCATAGTCCAATGATGAACGATGGATAACATTTTTAACAAAATACTTGAAAAGTGAAACACTATCTTCGGAAAACTTACTAATTTGTCAATTAATTGTTTCAAAGGGTCCCACAAATATATTTTATTGTTGGTAGTCGTTAAATTACATCAACTAAAGAATGTTAAAATATTTTCGTGTAATATAAACAACTGAACAATATTTTCTTATTCATTTACGAGGCTTTTTGTATGATAGGTTTTTAATTTATAATTTTCTTCATTCTAAATGAATTTATGGGTTCAAAAAACCATGAAAATATTTTCGGACGTTTATTGAGACATGCGTCAACTGATAAGAAGACAAGTGAAAGAGTTGGAACGAAGGTGATGGAACCTCAAATTCAAAATCTGCCCCAGGTACCATTTCTGAGTCCTGTGTATAACAGAACATATTTTTCAATAGTAATGTTACTACTAAATAATAAGTGTAAGAGTAATATTAATATGTTTCAGTCATTTTTTTCTTCAGACATACTTTATTTAAGTCTTTCTGAAAAATGGCGAAATATAGTTTTACTATAATTTGTTATATTTTAATAAACAGCTCATTAATTGTCTGGGTATTGGGCAAAATGATTTTTAATAGGATTTATTTATGACAAAATTATAATCGCATGAATGTTTTTCAGATATCTTGGAGTGAATTGGCCATATTTTATCATTTCAGATGATGGTCACTATTTGAACACTATAAGCCTATTTTTTACTCAATTAGATGATTGTGGCAGTACTCATCAGGGTAAGTATCCAATACATTCGCAGCTTGAATTTGATTTTTTAAAATTTCTATCCTGTCAACGTAATATTGACAAACAAATGGTATTATATTGATTAACTACAAATATTCAGAAGTAAAAGCATTTCTGCAATTTAACCACGCATAACTCGTTCGAATGATTCTGTGGAATTAAATCTGTCGGAACGATACTCAAAGAAAACTGCTTCTTTTTAGTTTTGACTTCACTTCCTTTATTCTTGAATTACATCTCGGAGTTTCTTTGACACTTCCACTATTCGCAGAAATCTTTTTCTCATGAATCATTCTCATTCAAATCTTTTCTTTTTCATTTTTTGCGTTTATTATTGTTTTTTGCCTGCTTATTGTGAGTGCATCTGGGCTTAACTTGTTTGAGGACAGGTTTATTAACTATTCGACTCAGCGATGACACTTAAAGAGAAATAGAAACTTTTGCTACAAGATGGCGCTACATTCCACTTTCGAAACCGAGCTGAGAGCATGGGATGGCGTAAGAGATACTCGCATGTGCGTTCTTGGTGTGTACGAGGACTGGTATTGCATCCCCGCACCCACGTGGGCTTACTCGAGGCCGTCTTGTTCGTTACGTGAGGAAGAACGGATATGAATCGATAGAACATGATCATTTTTTCAAGGGCCGCTTTGCCGGTAGTCTTTCCGAGCCAACCTGAAAACCCTTTAGGTTTCTTGTACCTCCTCATATATGCGTATTCATACCATTGCTTATATTGATATGAATATCACTTACTACATGACAGTTTTAATTGGTCTATTGTATAAGTAATGAATTCCTACAGATACGTTTGTGCATTGATCTAACCTGTCATACCAAAGTATTTGTTTCACTATTCCTTTCTTTACTTGATAACGTATTTTTTAAATACGTAAATAAAATCACTATCTCTTATCAAATGAAAAATTAATAAAATAATATAAAAAATAGACAAATTTTAAGAAAAGAAAAAACAAATAAAAATTTTAGTGGAAAATTTCAAATATTTATTGAATTTTTATGCCAGGTTAAGAGGTGTGTATGTAGGAAAAAGTATTTACCTCTGTCAGCCGGACCCCCCGGAGATTCAGGTCCGCTATCCAGAGAGGCGGGGATTCATACTCATGTTTCCAGTCATCATTCAGTTTTCACGTGTTTTCGAGATCTCTTATTTCGTCAGTTTAGGTTAATAATAATTGAAAAGTAGAAAAAGTAGATTATTATTTTAAGTGAAAATATGAAAATAAAAAGGGAACCGTGTTGGGTGTGTTTTCAGAAGTCGGATGTATGTAATGCGGTTTCACGCTCAAATATAATGCATCATACCCAATAAAAGTCCTCTTCTTCTGCAAACATGTTGCATTCTTTTCTCGTGAAACAACTTTAATGCACAACTTTATTATTATTTTCCGGTCAGT
Source organism: Laupala kohalensis (assembly GCA_002313205.1). Lineage (NCBI taxonomy): Eukaryota > Metazoa > Arthropoda > Insecta > Orthoptera > Trigonidiidae > Laupala > Laupala kohalensis. The sequence goes on along the minus strand of NNCF01131728.1, from coordinate 35,181 downwards.
ATATTATTGTATTTTATGCATAAAAATACAACGATATTTCTATCGTTCGAGCACGTAGCCCGGTGGGGAGTTGTTTTTTTTTTTTTTTTTGCCCCATCTCCGTATTTTTCTTCAAGTTTTCAATGAAACTACTTTTATGTATACATTTTAATCTTGATTTAATATTCTGTTCTATCAACCTGAAGTATCGTTTGGGAATGAAATGATGCGAAAGATGATTTAAATACGAAGAAGAACCTTGCGGGATAAGACGTACAACGATTTCTAGGATACGGGACGGGACAGTTACGAAGCTTTGATTCGTTAGATTTTTCTCGTTACTTACTTGCCATGTGAATACGCACGCGCTTGCTGCCGCAATTCAGTTCTGTGATGGACAGAGTGCCATTCAAATCTCTTGCCACCACGATGGAATCAGGCTCTGCTTGAGCGGACACGACGGTCTATAGCAGAAGGAAACAAGAAGCATATAATTTATAAGACTGAAAAGTTAATTTAAAATGAGCTTAAAGGAAGATTTTCAAGCTAATAAATTTCACATTAACAATTTTGGCCTTCATACTTTTTTATTAAAAACTAACTGAGTACCTGCGGCTATGCTCGCGTAAATTTTGTAATATGTCTGTAATTTTGTTGTCCATAAATATTAGAAGTTTTAATAGTATTGGTGTGTACCAATCCCTCACTTTCTCTCATGCAATTGAGAATTTTTTTTAGAAAATACCAATTTCCCATTTCACCCACTTACAGGTGAATTTTCGTAAAATACTTTCTTACCTGACTTTTTCGATAATATTTCTTGTCACGCCCTTCCCAAACCTCACCTTTAGAGGTGCCGTGCACAATGTACATAATGTAGGAGCATAATGTCATTGGAAATACGATTATTCATCTCAGAATAAACAAAAGCCATTGGGTCGACCCTAATAAAGGTATTTTACGTTAGTTTTACGGCTCATCCTTCCCACACCAGCTCTAAGGATACCGTGCCACTATGTGATCTCAACTTAAACTTAGCGGCATCGGTAGTTTAAAAATCTCATCAACTCTAAAACTATGGATCCGATGCAATTTTCATATTTTTATAATTCAAAATTAGTTTTCAATTCTTTTTATCCATAAACTCATTTCCACCACCCCGTCAATCCCCATTTCACCCTGTTAAGGGTGGATTTTCGTAAAACTTTTTGTAGTGGATGGCTACACCCTATTTGCCAAATTTCAAGTTTGTAGGATTTGTAGTTTCTGATATTTCGTGATTAGTCAGTCTGTGAGTGGTATTTCGCTTATATTGTTTAAAAAATGCCATTTTTTACTATTTGTATGTATGATATCTATATAATAACCAAATAAAAACACTCTCGTATTCGAATGCAACGTTGTGTTAAAATTTCTAGTCAATCGACCGACTACTTTTCGAGTTTTGCGAACACAAACATACGCAGGGTGAATTTTGTATTCTTAAACATTTTGTAATTCAAAATGAAAAACAAAACAATTTGATTTCCCGTCAACTTTGGGAAAGAAGAAACGAAAACAAACGCACGACTACGTTAAGTAAATAAAATATCTATTTAAAAATGTAAAAAAAGAAAACTATTGTCAGACATATACTTGTATTATGCAAACATACTATAGTAATGTCCACGGTGTAAGATGGATCCCCTTCTTACACCATGGTATTGACAATAGTTTTTTTTTCTTCGATCATCACAATTTTTTTTATTTGAGAGTGTGAGGGGTGGGGGAGAGCAAGAGTTACAATGCTAATCTTCCTTATTTTAATTACGTTTCTAGAATTTTAATAATTGAATGAAACGACCTGGTTATTACACAGACTGGTTTATTAATTATTAAGGAGACTCGACGTTTTGACCCCAGTTGTAGATCATCATCAGGAAAACAATGAAAAACAATCACAGAGATCACAGTCGTTTTATTCAATAACTAGTCTTCCTTGCCCTCTGGTGGCTCAGGTGCCACTCTAATCTAATTGCCCCTCTGTGGCTCAGGTGTTAGCGTTCTTGCTCTTNCAATCACAGAGATCACAGTCGTTTTATTCAATAACTAGTCTTCCTTGCCCTCTGGTGGCTCAGGTGCCACTCTAATCTAAATGCCCGTCTGTGGCTCAGGTGTTAGCGTTCTTGCTCTTCACCAAGTTTTCCCGGATTCAATTCCGGGTGGAAATTTGTAGCTTTTCACACGAATGTCCCCGTTCATTTAGCTGTGACTACTGAAAAGCGAACCCTCCTTCTTCTATCCGCCTCCTGCTAGTATCAATAACTTTAACTATTTAGTAATAGTTACTGACCCCTCCACGTGGGCCAAGTTGTTTGTATACCCAGCTAACCAGCCCACCTGCTAACAATAGCCTACCGCCCACCTTCTACCTCCTATCTCTCCATGCAGATAAGCTTCAATAGCACGCTACATTTCCCTCTCACAAATACTACAATGGAATATTCCTTATTTAGCGATTTGGTAAAATCCTTTTTTGGAATAAAATACAATTACATTTCATAAATAAAAATTGTCTTTTAGTACCTTCTAGAATTGTAGTTCTCGCGTGAAAGATACCGTAAGTCTTACTGAACGGAGACAGTCTTATGAAGAAACGAGCGAAACTTGAGATAAAGCTAAAGTGATTTTTAATCAGTACCCGTTCTAATGAGGCATGTATTCTGCAATTATTGTTTATATCTACTTACTTCTCCCAGACCGTAGTTTGCGGTGATGAGCATCTGGTTTGGGGAGGCAGTGACGGGATGTTGGGTGAAGAGAACGCCAGCTTTCTCAGCGGGTACCATCACTTGCACCACAACACCCATACCGCATTCGATGGGCTGGCCGTATTGCCTGCAATAGACATCGAGTAATCGGATAGAAAGTACATAAGTATCATTTCGATGTTAAGATACAGGAAAGATATTTTGTTACAAATTATTAAGAAGAACCTTGTACCGACTACAAGGGCTAATACGCGAACAGCTATATTATATGTACTATGTAATGAAAGGGGAGAGTCCACACACCAACGATTTACAAGTCTTCTTTGCTAATGTATGCGTGAGCTTTTATAATGTGTTAATAGAAATTGGGGAAAACTTCTTCTTAAAGAAGTTCATGTTTAATTGCTTAAATCTCGGAAAATGTGTCGAAACTCTCAACATAGCTTGTGTTCGAGACTCTANGGAAAATGTGTCGAAACTCTCAACATAGGTTGTGTTCGAGACTCTTTAAATCTTCTTGCAACTAGAGCACGGTGGTGACGGTCCTGAGTCTGATTTTCTTCGGCTAAGTCCCTGGTTGTGTTTTATGCCGTCATATGGAAAATATTATGATTCTATGCGTTCTTCTCGCACTGTCGGATGTTGCACCTATGTAATAACAATTATATGGTACCTAGGATACGCTAGTTAACTTAATAAACCAATTAAACCTCTATCTCAACATTTAGCATTTTTATAAGACTTGGTAGCTCTGATGATGAATCGACCGACACGCAGATGGGACATTGCAACACTCTACATTGTATAACCATACTCAGAACAGACACCGTTTGTGCGCAGCGATTCTGACTAAAAGGGTGAATATATTTAATTCATATTTCGTATTTACGGTAGAATTTACATGTTGTCGATTCACGTGCTCTATTTTTTAAAACTTTAAAACAAAAGGTACTTCACATAAAAGTCAAAGTATTCAATAAAATAATTTATGTCTGCTACACTTAACATTAGTTTACTGTTTCAAGAAGCTTGAATAATACTTAGCAGTGTAAATGGACCAAGCAGACATAGAACACACTTTTCGTAAACTGAAATTAAAGATATGATAATGATATGAAATGATATGACATTGGAGGACAGCAAACGCATTACAGATTCGAAAATACATTAATTTCTGTCTTCAAAGGAAATTACATTTATATAACACTTTTTCGATTTTTTTGTCACTCAATTCTACAGATGGAGAAACGTATATGAGAAAGTATGTGCAATAGTTTTCACCGTTAGTTTTCCTTTGGAGTACTCGTATGGACAAATTCACTCATATGCACTTTATTGCTGTTCGCCATATCGCCCAGAATAGGGACTAGTTCTTTAAATATTAAAAAGAAATTATTGTCTTCATGATGCTTTCTTCTATGTAGTCTATTGAGTTCAGGGAATTCAAATTCAATCACATAAATTAATTCGCTATTACATTTAGATGTCGGAACAAATTTTAAATGTCCAATCCTAAAGAATAAAATATATTGTTCTAAAAGGTCGCAAATGCAAAATTGAATTGTAACGACCTCAAATCAACCACGTTCACAAAAATTAATTTATTGAAGTCGATAAAGACACAACGTAAGGGTATATATTCCAAGTGATGTCATCTATCATGAAAACACGACCGAGTTGGTCAGATAAACTATTGCGCAGGTCAGGAGTTACAAGGGGGTGGAGTGAACCTTTTAATGACGCAGCATGTAATCATTAACTAAAGATATTTATTTGACAGACGAACCAAACTGTACACACATTCATCAACTCAGCTTCACATCTCAGACCGCACATGAAGGTGAACTGCTGATGTTAAGAATCCAGAGATAAGGATGTGATCTAGGAGCAAGTGACTGGTACTGACCTGTACCATGGGTTTCTTAAGGCCGATCCTTACATATGTGACAATGGAATGGCAAACGCGATGTCGGAAAGTATACGTGAAAGGTGGAGCGAACTATTTCCTTTGACTTAGCATAGATTATTCTGAGACACGTATGCAATTCATAATGAATCCAACAAACCTTTTACATGATTTAAAAGGTATATCATATTCTAAATTCATTTTCTTACATATGTCGTTTAAGTGTCGAATTTTGTAGTTGAGGTGAAATGTTGACATAAGATGTTGCACAAAAATGTATTTAATGAGCATCAAAGTGGAAAGAGCTTCGACCGACTAAAAGACGTAAACATTCTATAGATTATTGTGGCGAAAAACGGTGATCTCGTCATCTGAGCATTTATTATTATTATTATTATTATTTTAAATTATTATTATATTGTAGCGAATGATCAAACTTGTTTGATTTACAATTAAATCGTAAATATTGACGTAGGTCTAATGGGCAGTAGATATATACAGTCCGGCACTACAACCCGCTGGCAGTTAACAGATAATGCGTGGTGCACATAAATTTTTCGTCACTATTAAACGGTAAACGTTATGTATTTTTTCTCATATACCCGTCTACTAGTCACATCCACGCAATTTCAACGAGAATCATAGCGACTCGAAATTATGTTCTACGAATGTTACGTTCAAATGTCTCCAAATGCACGATTTCCTTACGAAAAATTCTGTTTAAATTTTAAACTCTTGGTGACAGGGGTTACCATTATGCAAATCAGCTGAAATTTTGCAAAGATCATTTCTTTAGCGTTCCCAACCGTTCTCAATGCGCTCGAACACGACGATCAAATTAATTTATGAAACTTGGTTTGTAGTATGTATGTGTAAATAAGATTGATGGTTGATGTTTGTTTATTCTTCCCATCCTAGTGTCTTATTAATGTCAAACTAAATTGACAAATAAGTTTAATAATGCATGCACACTTTAAGTGCCGGGGGGGGGAGGCAAAATATTTCAACCTTTGATTTTTAGAGTCCAACTCAATGTATATCGTACTAAATTTACCTATCGACTTACTATCATAATATACAATTTAGAAATATGTGAAGTCAGGAAAATGAGTAATATGATAAAAATGGTGTGTTACTACTCGTTTCAGGAGATACTATTTTATTAACAACGGCAGTACGGGGTACGCGAAATGAACGTGGTTGAGGCCATACAGTTTTTAATGTTTTTGTATAAGGAGTATTCGTATAGTGTTTCAGGAATTGGGAAATTATTTTATAAAATATTTTTATGACAATTTAAACGCATAATTCGAGCAACAAAATGTTAGTTCAACAATGTCAATAATGTTCTAAGGAATAGCAAATGCAGAACTGGCAAATAACGAAAAATCATTGTTGTTATCGTTTTGAAATATTTCAATAATGATGTCTTATGTAGAGCATGAATTACATTTTATATTAGACATTATAATTCGTTTCAATGCACTAACATTCTCCTGACACACTAATATTTCCAACACAGCATCATATGACGCCGAGACCCTATTAGAAAACGGTGTTTTAGATTTTTCCGAAAAAACCTCCCATTCCGCAACAGAAACAATCGCACGAGCCGCAGCGTGATTTGAGTGTCTGCTGACATGCCAGTGTCGAGAGGCGTTTTAGTGCCGCCAGTAGATAACATTGACTCCTTTGACCTTCATCAGCATAGCATACAACAGTAGGCCACGCGTGGGATAGGAAAAGGCAAATAAAGAAAAGGGGAGCTTATTAATTTACCGCGCACGCGCTTCGGATTTCTTAGAGGGTGTACTTATAATATTCTGCATGCTATTTGGATTTATGTGTCACTAATTAATTCGTTAACATGTTATAAATTATTATATTTTACTTATTTATAATAATATTGTAATGTATTACAATACTGAAACTAATTACGAGTATATTGTAATTTATGTAATTCTTACAATATTGGACATTTTAATTTTTCGTTCTTTAACATAATATCCCTGTTAATTTTTGGATGTCACACTCTCTCTCAAATTTACCACTTAGGGTGCTGAGGTGCCCCCATCCTCCACGTTATTCTCGACCATCCCTTGCTGATGGTCTTTGCTTTAAGTAGACCAAGAATTTATTGCGTAAGGGACACAAAATCTGTCTATGATAAATGTTGTCAATAGAGTACAAATGATTAAAGATTAATAATTCTTTCAAGAAGTCCGTGAGTCAAGAGAATATTAAACAAAATATGGATAAAAATCGTGAATGGGATGGTGCGCGTTAGAGTGAGTATTAATAAACGTATTAATACGTCAGGTTGGCCGAGCGGTCTAAGGCGCCAGATTTAAGCTCTGGTTCCCGAGAGGGAGCGTGGGTTCGAACCCCACACCTGACAAAGAAAATTTTTAAAAGCCAAATGTTCATAAAATTGTTTCTGTGTCAGGTGTTCAATTGATGAACAAAATCATTGGAGGAAGAATAACAGAAGTACCGAAAATATTACTGGAAGACTAAAGAGAAAGGATATAAAGTAGAAGAATGGAATAGAATGCAGGATGACTACACGAAGTAGAATCAGAACGATAGAATCTCTTATATATGAAGTGTGTGTTTATCTGTTTGTTACGACGTTTCGTCGTGTTTGCAGGACCAATGCAACTGGCAGAGAAGTAGTGTGAAATTCACGGAAGTTAATACACGGAATTGAAATTCAATCTGGCACAATTTTTTTTAACTCGAATGAAAAACAGACGTTATAATACCCAGGTCGAAGAACAAAAATGAAACATGCATGGCCACATGTAATGATGAAATTACCCAGAATATTATTATGAATATTCCATATAACTATTTATGTCCCGAGCAAGGACGCAAAGCGAATTTGGTCACAGTACGTCAATCTGTGTTTTAAACGGAGACTGTTTCCAGTTATATTAGCATACAATACTGAAAACTGTGTATTTTTGTTTTTCTTCGTTGTATTTAATTTTTTAAATGAACAAAAGTCAAAATTTAATATCGAGAAAGTAGAGAAACATGGAAATTAACATATGAATTTAGAAAAATTTATAAGATCCCTAGCGCAACGACGGACAAAATGAACTAAAAAAATTCAGACCTGTTAGTAGATGATTTAGTACTCTCTGTGGGATAAAATATATAAATTTTTCTTTGGAATTCCAGTGAAAATAAATATATATTTTTATGTTTAGTTTGTGGATTGTTTTACAATTTTGAATGCCCGGTAATGATGGTTTTAAGTTTCTTTTCAAATCCAGGTAGTTCTGCTAGTATTCTATATAATGACTAGGACTAGTATTTCATCCATTCTTGGAACGCACTTACATAGTGATTAGAATATTGGGATGGTCAGTATTATATCAATTTCTTTTCATTATAACGTGTCTCAGATTTGAAAATACAATAACATACGTGTAATTTTTTGTAAATGAGATATTAATACCCCTAAAAATCTTAATCTCAACCTAAGTGGGAATAAAAGATAAAATAGTGCCTCTTTCCTTATGCGTTTAATTGCGGTTATTTCTTCGTAATATTATCTCTCGTGACATCTTCTCTCGTGCTGCAACTACTGTTTCGTGTAACATTTTGTGAGTTGTGTTTGTATCCGCACCTTAAGGTATGGATGTATCATTCAATTATTTGATTTATTACTTCCCCAGCAACCAAAATGACTTTACAGACGACACAAACTTGAAATGCGAGTTGTGGACGACACATGAACTTTGAACTTGTGTCCATTTTGTCCAAAGATACGACATATTTTTGATTTTGCTCGTACGCTCGTTCCTACCGGGTTCACTGACCTGCGATACGCAACACTCTGGAAGGCGTAGAGCGAGGCCCAGCAAGAGCGAATAGCTGCAATGACAGCGTCGACGCCGCGCAGTCCCAACAGCGTCGCATTTTGCCCCGCAGCCGACAGCTCCTCCGAGTCCTCGCCCAGCGCAGATGAGCGCACAGCCAGACACACATCGATGTCCTCTGCAATCCCCTCCTCATTCAGAAGGCGCTTAAGGGCAGAGCGCACCTCAGAATCAACTTTGACGTGCATTCTCATCTCCTTCAACATCTTTTCCGCGCTGAGCGTGAAAAAAAAACAACAACAAACATGCGTTAGAAGAACACGGGCGAGACATACAGGTGAATATTTAGTATGGGGACAAACTCCCGGGGATGTTTGCTGACAAAAATAATTTAAAAAACGCTCAGAACAACGCATGTCCCGAAATGAACGGTTAGTCCTCATTTTTGTACATACCATAAATAATTTAATACAATAAGTAATTAGTGTATAGCATTGCTTTTTTTATTCTTAAAATAGTCTCGAAACATCAATACCTCATCACCACTCAACCATCTTTAACACTTCCTTTATATTCCATGTGTTGTTAACGTATGGAATGTAAAGATTTTGCTGATCTCTTCACTATTTATTAACTGTCCATGGTTTCTAATCGAATGAACATTTGTCAAATAACTAGCTCTCTCTACCCCATATAGCTCACAGCTCCTTAAAATGTGATGGACTGACTCCTCACCAACACATACACTCTCCTGAACTTACTCATTTAAACCTCTCCAAATGCTGATTTCTATCACGTCCTGCTATTTCTTAGATTATCCTATTACTCGGCGCATTTCTTATATTTCCTTGCATATTACACATTCTCAATCTAAATTTATTTCGACCTTTTTTTGGGACGTGGTCGAGGTTTGTGCACATAAAAAGTGTACACGGGTATTTTGTGTCGTAGTATAAGTTGTGCACAAAATACGCGTGCATACTTTTTATGTGCACAAACCACCATGTCCCAAATTTTTGTAACTGCATATTATTATTATTATTATTATTATTATTATTATTATTATTATTATTATTATTATGTGCGATTGGACCCTGTGGGATCACGCGAAGCTCTATGATTTATTTTTATGATTTACCAGTCAGCTCTCATTTTTTCTCCATGAATTCTCTTTCTTTCTTCTGCCCATTTTGTTCCTGGTTTCTTCATAAGTCGTTCTCCGACTGCACTTCCCATCCCTCAAATTTTCCTTTGTAAGTGTTCCTGTCTAAAACTTTCGGGGAATTTATCTGAGCTCTTTCTAGATCTTTTTCGACTTGTTGGATCCAGGGTATAGTTTTCAGTCGTTCTATATATGTTAAGATTTTGTGAGTGAGTCGTTTTGCTGGAAGTCTGTAGATGTGTCCATAAAATCTTAATCTTATTTTCCGGATATCTGCCGCGAGGTTGGATAATTTTTCTGTTGTTTTTCTGGATTGTAGCCTGTAGCCATCTTCTGTTCTCTTTGGGCCGAGAATTCTTCTCGGAATTTTTCGTTTTCCTTTCAGGATGCTTTCCATATCACCTTTCCTGTGGAGTGTGTGGGTTTTCGCTGGCATACAGGGCTTCAGGTTTTCTCACTGTGATGTAGTGTCAAACTTTTGCATGTGTGGTCATGTATTTTATTGTTTTAAATGTTGTGAGTTCTTCCGTAGACTCTCATGATTTTTTGTAAGCGAATTCTCTGTGCTGTTTTCTCTCCTCCAATGGGCTCAAGAATCTCGCCTAGGTACTTGAAGAATGGAACTCTTTCTATTTGTCCATATTTTGTGGTTAAAGTTTGAAGGTCTAACTTTGAGCAAATGGATTTAGTTTTTTGGAAGGAGATTTGTAAGCCAACTCTTACAGCGCATTCTTTAAGAGTTTCGATTTGTTTGATTGCTATGGTTTCATCGCTTGATAATATGGCCAGGTCATTCAACATTTTTGATTTTTCAGTTCCTTTTCCCACTCTCGAATGACTTTGTCCAAAATGAGGTTAAAACGCAGTGGAGATACGTAAGTCAGTTTTGATCACAAACGGTTCTGATAATTCACCCATGAATTTAACTTTGGATGTTGTGTCAGTGAGTGTTTGTTTGATTAGGTTCGGAGTTTTCCGATCGAGACCTTGTTCTTCGAGGATATTGAATAGGGATTGTCTGTCTATAGAGTGGTATGTTTTTTTGAAATCAACAAAAGAACAAATGATCGGGCTGTTTCTGACTGCTTTGTATTGTAAAGTTGTTTTTAGATTGAAAAATTGTTCTGTGCATGATCGACCGGGACGGAAGTCGGTTTGGTATTCCCCAATTTTTTGTTCAAGCTGTTCATGTACTCTTTGGACAGGTTGAGAAAACTTTGTATGCAACTTGAAGAAGGGAGATTCCTCGATAGTTGTTCACGTCCGTCTTGTCTCCTCTCTTGTGTAATGCATGTATTTCCATTCTTCGGGTAATTTTTCTGTCTGCCAAATGTCTGAGATGATTTGTGTGAGTTCTTTGAGGGAATTCGGTCCGAGATTTAATAATTCTGCAGTGATATTGTCTTCCCCGGATGCCCTATTGTTTTTGAGTCTGAAAATATGCTTGTGGACTTCTCCTGATGTAAGTGGTGGATATTCTGGATGATTATAATTGGAGGTTTCTTGAGGAAATATTGAAGGTGGTTCAGGACAGTTGAGAAAATCGGAAAAGTAACGTGCCAGTTCCCGACAATTTTCCTGGTTGGTGAATGCGAGCTTTCCATTTGGTTTTCTAAAGCATAGGTTTTGAGGAGTGTATCCACGGATTCTTCCCGCAAAAGTTCTATGGAAGTCTCTAGCGTTGTAGTTACGAAAGTTCTCTTCAATGGAATCTAATTGTTCCTTTAGGAATTTCCTCGATTAGTCTGATAGTTTTTGTCACTTGTCTTCTGATTTCATAAAAGCGTTGTTTCTTTTGTTGTGTTTTGTTACTGTTATACTTCAGGAAGGCTTCGTTTCGTTCTTAGTTTCGTAGCGCATTTTCACATTCTGAATCCCACCACGGGTGTTTCGTTTTCTTTTTCAATTGAATAAGTTCTTTGGCCTTTTTTATGATTTTCGTATGAAATTTGCTCAATCTGCTTTTTCCCATTCTTCTTTCAGGTTTGTTTCTCTGATACTTTTTGTGTCGAATTTTAATAGGTGTGTTTTCTTATGGCGGATTTTCTTTGGCGTGAATTTCACTTTTATTCTTGTTAAATAGTGTCTATGTTCGTCTACGGACTTGAACATCATGTATTTCTTTCTGTACAAAGTAACCGCACATAAATATTGATGAATTTTTTTTTTATAAACAATTGCAAACAATAAACACGATTTATTTTTATCTAACGCCTCACATTTATTTCTTCGTGAACCCGGTAACGTTTTGATTTTTATATCCATAATTAGTTGCTGAAGAATGATAAAGTATGGGGTGTTATCTCCGCACTTATTATGATTTTTGTAAATACATTTCGGAGATATAAAGTTTTTACACAAAATATTGTAATTTTTTTCTAACTATGCAAGAAACAATTATGTAAAACAGAGAAACATGGAGGTTTGCGTACATAAAAGTTTTTTGCACACATATTTTTTAATACATTTTTTCATGCACATATTAACTGAAAAAATGTAAAAAAAATGTGCACAACTATTTTTCATATCGAAGTGTTGGATTAAACAGACATTAGCTCTGTTATTTCTAAATATATATAGTTTCTTTCTCTGCCAAAAATCCCTCAACAAATATACGTCATTACATTCAACGCATCTTGGTGTTGTGACCCTTATGTGTTTCTCATGAATGTCATCGACATGAGTATTGTCAGATACTAGTAATCGCAAGTATTCGTGGGTACTCTCCGCATGAGCCAAGACGTGGGCCCGTTGCCTTATGTCTTAGCGGAAGTTCTCATGCATGTTTTTCTCGATATATGCGTATGTCGATGTCACTAATGAAAAAGTTCAAGCTGTGGTACGTTAATACGTCGCCTTATACGAAAAGGCAGTCTCTTGCTAGTTGTCGTAGAGTACAGACGTATCATTCCTTGGGTTCAGTTAATAAAGAATAATTTAACGTATTTATTGTCTATTTTATTCTCCCATTTCCAATACGAAGAAATGGGCAAGGGCGAAAATTTATAATGGAAATAAAATAAATAAATAAAAAGGTATTTTAATGCACGTTTTCTTTGCATTACGAATGTATTTAGTATGAAAAAAATAAAATAAATAGCTAAAAAATAATAAATAGAATTTTTAATAACTATATATATATATATATATATATATATATATATA
>NNCF01131728.1:0-18779 GCA_002313205.1 Laupala kohalensis | reverse complement strand
AAAAGGGACGGCAAAACCTCTTGGGCCTAGGGGCGCCCAAACTTCAAATCCACAAATTCGTGGTATTTAATTTTTGAAAGTAACAATAATGAAAATTTAATATCATGAAATATGGAAACTAATGTATGAAATAATAATAGTACACCTATATGAGAACCTTAGACAACGCCGGGCAAAATGAGCTCAAAAATCCAGATCTATTGACTGGTGTTTTAATACCCTCTGCAACGAAAAATATATCAATTTTCAGAACCAATTTTTCTTTGAATGATGATGTAATTTTTGGTTTAACAATGCAAATAAATATTTTTTATTTTTGTTTTATTCGTGAATTATTTTAAAGGTTTAAATGTTTAGTAACGATTGTTCTAAGTTGTTGTTTTTTAAATCCCGGCCAATGCCAGGTAGTTCTGCTAGTAATTTATAAATCAGGCAAATATACACTAATATCACATGCAAGAAAGTCCGAACACAGGTTATGGCCGGCAAAATACCAGGAATGGGAGAATTAAGAGAAGTTAAAGATATGCAGCATGCCAGAAAGGAGATGTACAGAAAGATTAAGTTGGAGGTAGTAGGACCCAGTAAAATAACGAACGTTGGTGTGAAAAGATGGATAAGGAATGCTTTAGATCGAAGAGTACATCTGAGCTAAAAGAAGGAGAAGATTGTATATGAAGGTTAATTTCCAGAATGTTCTTTATTTTCAAGTCTGACTCAGCGTAATCGCTAGTCCTCGAACATGCTCCCGTATTTATTACATACGAGAATGTATATGGGTTTTTTTCGGTAATTACTGGTATTTGGTACTAATTTTTAAAAACGATTTTCAATATTCCGTTTGCTAGTGTTATGCAGGTTTATGTCTCTATGCAAGATTAAGATGTTGCCATTTGCATGTCCAGATCGGTTTCAAATGAGGATCATATGTTACATGGAGTGAAATATTCTTCTGAGGTTTAATTTGTTGCAAATTGACTTTTAAAAACGTGTTTCCATCATAAATATATTTCTACAACCCTTTCTAACCCGGTACTTAGAAAAAGTAGAAAATAATGTTTCACTCCTAAGGAAAAATATACGTTTATTGTATGTCTTCTATACAATGTATGAAACCGTGACCATAATTGGTAAGATAATTTGTAAATATTAATTTTAGTAAAATATTAGTAATATAGTAGATGAAGTATGAAATAGCATCGTCTCACCGTTCGCAAGCATTTCGCAGAGTGAGGAGGGTGACGTCTCCGTTGCAGGCTGCAGCAATCGAGGCTCTCCCCACATTCCTCACGGATTCCAGCAAAGCACAGCTGGTCTCCAGCTGACATTCTAAAGCATGGACTGTGAGGCAGAAGCCCTCAGGTACACGCACCTATGGCACGAACGTCGGATTATACACTCACTCTCGGAAATTGAGAATATTTCATAGTTACTCCCCCATTCTCGCCCGGGTTTTTCTCTGATTTTCCATCGCATAGAGGCGGATTTTATGCACAGACCCTTTAGGCTCTGGCCTAGGGGCGGCACTCTCAGTAATTCTATTATTATAAATATGTAATTTAGAGTTATTTTAAGAGTAACAGTTTATTCACTATATTTCCGAATAATGTAAAGGTTTCGTATTATTACGTACTTATTGAATAACTTTTTGGCTTCTGTTTAACACAAATTATATGGTAATCTGTTGACATTATAATATGTGGCCGACTACTTTTATTCTTCTTATGGCAATGATAAATCCGCCACTGCATTAGGGTCCTTGATCGGAATTGATGGGATAATCCCTTGCTTGCTTCCAGAAAATAAGTAAGTTTATTGCTACGTTAATGTGACTCCTTACAACATGTTTTCACCAGGTGACAACTTCAATTGAACTTTTTTTTCGAATTGAAACGTTGCGTGGTAGAAAAACTCACTAAAGTATGTTGTGATAGTCCAGAAAAAGGTCGTAAGTGATAATTTATTTTCCTCCACGTGGTCATTCGTTTTTTTGTAACTAGTTTTTTGATAGTAAATTTATATTTTCATAATGATGTACATATGCACCTCCATGAACACTGGCATATTGAAATTTATGCTTAATTTTGACAATAATTCGTGACAAATTAATCATTTAATTTGTAATAGGGTTGAGTAACAAGGGCAACCCGTGGCGTAGTGCCTAGCGTGATGGCCTTCTACCTCTGGATCAAACCCTGTCTGAACCAAATAGAATTCGCGGTGGTGGACGAAGCGGGGTTCGCGGTTTGTTTTCTCGGGGTACTCCCGTTTTCCCTGCCTATCACTCCACCACAACATTCACTCATCATCATTCATCCTCATGTCATTCATTCGTCACCCGCCTCGGGGAGGGGCGTCAGGAAGGGCATGCGACACCCTTGTAATTTCCCCATCGTATCAAAAAGAGGCATCGAATCATCTTCATCTCCGTCCCCTACATCTTCGACCTCTACGAATGGATCATAAGGGAAAAGGAGTTCTGGTTCATACGAGAGGTTGAGCAATTTTTCCATGGATGGAAATAAACATAAGCTGTTGAAGTTGGGGGAGGGGCGGAAATCGTAAGGGCGGATAACCCTCTCTAATCCCCCCACCCCGACTCCGCACCTTTAATTTGAACCATGGTTTTGTGACGAAATTTGGTGTTTGGGCACGAACCTGTGTGTGAGAGAGAGCGCGCATGGCCGCGAGTGATGCTCCTTTGCCTCCCACGAGTTTCTCATCACGACAGCGCTCATCTTCCAGAAAGACAACAATGGGCTCGTCTGGTTTCTTCTCTTTCTTCCTCGAATCCTCACCTTCCTCATTTTCTTTCTCTTCCTCCAAGACTTCGTTCTCAGTAGCCAGCAGATTCTCATCTATCGTTGGAGGCAAGTGTACTCCTTCGGTTCTACGAATGGACCACAAAAAGACGTGAAACAGTTGCTTAATGGAATTACATAGGTTTTGGTTCATAGAGTTCACTTAAATAGAGTTGAATAAATTTTCCAGTTACATTAAATTCTCAAGTCACAAATGACTTCCTATCAAGTGTTTTGATCCAGGGTCGTACTGCAACCTTGTTAAGTCAACAAGGAATTTCAAAAAAATTTACTCATATATTACAAATTATCATTATTATTATTGTTGTTGTTGTTGTTGTTCAGGCTTTGGGGCTCGCCGACATCTATTGATTTCATATGATCCTTAATATGAAATCCTTAATTTCTCAGTTATTTCAAAAGTTAGGTGTTTCAATTGTACAGAAGAATCAAATGTGTATTGCATTTTTTACAACTGGAAGAAAAAAGATATAAGGTGAGATCTCTACGTTATCCTAGGATAGAACCACACCCCCAATTAATGTGGTGAATTTGTCTATGTGAGAGTCATGGCGTATATTCGTGCATTTATGACGATTTTAGAATTTTTCAATATCACCGAGTAAATACTACAAAATGAACAATCTCTCTTAGTCGTCATGGATGAGGTTTGATATGGATCATCATTAACCGTTAGTGATTGCATCATTAAACTGTTGCAACATTAACTTCCAGTCAGTTAAACGAAGCGTTTTAAAAAAACTGGGTAAATTGAAATTCATTCACAATACAAATATATCAATCCAAACCCATTGTGTTTTTTCTATATTAATCTTCTTTTAAGGTAAATGGAGAGGGAGAACAAGAAGGTTAATGACTTAATTTTGAATTGAGTTTGTTTTTCACTGTACTTGGAACGGTTGAACACATAGTTCAGATTTGTATTTCGAGGCAGTTAATCTTTCTTTACAGAGAATAGAATAAATATTATTAAATTGAAAGTTGAGTCCGGAGCTATTAGTGAATGAAATGTAGTGGATACTTTACCTGTACCAGATGTCGATGACCCCTTGGGCTTGCACATTACTGAACGTGCAGACGAAAGGAGCGACCAATTGGAGGAGACCGTCGCCTGTCAAGCGACGTTCGGCACAATGCAACAGAGGGTACACATCCAGAGTGTAGTGGCGTTGTCCAGCTGTCATGCAACACACAAACACATGAGTATAATAGATATGCAGCAGTTAATTTTTCTAGTGGGCGGGGAAGAGAATTAAAGTATTGAAATTGAACATATTTATTATTAAGTTTGTTAAATAAACTAAATAAATATCTCTTTACATTTATCTGTTTAGTATTTAGTAAGAGATTCGAGTAGACTGCCTGTTCCGATAATAAATTTAAGATTGTTAGTAGGTTTGAGACCTTTACTACGAAGTGACTCCTGGTCTCCCCCACTCCACCCCCCTGGTGGAGAAAGAGATGTTTCACAGGAGCTCACGCACTTAGGCTACGTCTACTCTTGGTATACTGTTTCAAGCAGTATTTTACTGCAAGGGGATGTGAATTTTATTTGTAATAGAATATAACATTACGTTTGTCAGAATCTACCGCACAATCTCCTAAAATAAAGACGGCAAAATACTATAACGGGAGATTATATTTAATTCGAGTAACTATTCTTAAGTCAAGTCCCCCACCTGAGTGTTGCTATTCTAGCGTAACCAGTGTTTCAGGGTATCTAGCAAAGGAGAAAAAAATGATTAATAGAACAAAATTAATGATACTAACGATACGATGAATTTTTTTCTTCAGATTTTCTGTTAAATGTATCAAAGATTTAAGAAATGTAAAGTGCTCAACAATTCAAAATAATCTCTGGTCATCTATATAATTGCGTTATTATCTGCAATTATTTATTACCATTACCTACATAAACAATACTTTTCTGTAGGAAAGAATTTATGCGTAGGTTTTTTTATTATTGAAAGAGGAGGTGAAGTGTGGAGGACCTATCATAAAATCGGATGGACTGGGACACGAACCCGGGAATTCCTACTCTGGTCGCAGGTATGCTATCCACTGCACCACCCGCCTCGACTCACAAATCTGTACGCAACTTCCACCTGGCCATGTTCGAGTCCCGGTTCGTTGCAATTTTTACTTGGCTGTTGACGTTGCCAAAACTCCTCCACGAGTAAGTACTCGGAAGTTGAGAATTATAACTCAGTGGTGTCTATTTCCTAAGAACCGGTCGACCTTCTGCCCCCTATTCCCGCCACACACTTTCTGCCCCTAAATCGCTTGAGGAAGGGATGATCCCCATCAATATTATACTCTCGCAAGATATAAAAAACACGGAGGTTCGTAACAAAACACGGAGTGTGGTTGGAACTTTTTTAATGTAATAGCGTGTCATATCTCGTAGGTTAACAAAAGGTGCTGTATAAAGTTATAAATCTAACTAAACCAGGGTTCATTCATTTAACAAATGAATACGTTAGCGAAATTCATTCTGTGTGCTCCCAGAAAGAAATTCTGACAAGTTGGCACCTTGTCAACTGAACCCAATCGCCATTTTCGAATCACCATGGTGGTCCTTAAAAAATCAACTTTTGATTGTTGTTGCACTCTCCCATATCGTTTTGTGTCGTCATATAAGAATCTCATCAAGATTTAAAAATATATTTTACGTATCACTATCAATATTTCAAGAGTCAACATTTCAAGACTTTACAACTCGGTAGGGAACCCTAGAATATGTTTTTAAAATTTGAAATTTTGATGGACGTTTTGAGACATAAAGCAAAATGTAAGGGCGCCCCCTAAATTTTAAATGTATTATTTTAAACCATTCTAAACGTAAATGGTAGTATTGGACATAAACACCCTCCCATTCGGACGGCATTTTGTTAAAAAAAATTCACGCGGGGCATCCTCTCTTTTTTTATGTCGTACAATATGATTTACATTAAATTTTCTGATTTTAAAAATATATATTTTAGGGTTCGCTGCTAAATATTGAAAATTTTAATCTTAATAATGATCCATAAAATTTCTTTAAATATCTGAAATTTTGATGGAAGCCTTACTTTAAGAAATAAAACAAAATTAGGATGTCCGGTCCAAATTTCAAAAGTTGAATTTTAAGGACCACCCTACTGCACATGCTACCCCTCACCTTGCAAGCGCACAACAAAGTGCTCCGGGGGAGCGTCCGGATGTTCAGCGAGGGTTTCCAAGGACAAATCAGTTTCTCGCACTGTCTCCTGTTCGCCGTCCTCTTGCTGCACGTGCCCCCAGAGCGCGTGCGAAGTGCCAGAGGCCGACGCGCTGCTCATTGCCAACAGCGTCATTCGTCTTCCGGCTCCTGGTGCCCATGCAGACACAGACACCGCACGATGCACCCAACGAGCATGACGCAAACCCCATCGTCGACGACGTAGTCCTCGCAGATACATGTCATGTGTCTTGGCGCGGTCGTCCTTACCCACACGTACGTTGCCTCGCATGACTCCCCATTGGTCGTAGCCATCGCCCCACTCGTCCCTGTGAAATGAATGGACACAAGTAGATAGAGCTTTGACGAGTTCAGCAGCCGGTCCGAAAAATTCCCCCCACTCCCTTGAGATCGAACCAGCCACTCGTTGATGCATAAGAGAGGGGTACATTTTTACGAGCACAAATGCTGACTTTGCTGACAACCATTCAGCACCATATTATCCAACAGAAACATCGATGATGAGAACCGATACGTTTTGGACGTCAATAACTTGAACAAAAATGTTAAAAGTTTTATAAATAAAGATCTATACTGTTATTAGCTTTAAAAACTTTCTACATTTACGTCAATACAGAATCTTATTTGAAAACGACGAATCCTTGAACTTCATGGGAAAAATAACCAGTGGTGGATTAATTCCTAAGAATTAAGTTCGATTCGTATTATATATGTATTGTATACCGGCAATTTACTTAATGCGCCTCTAAATTTATGAAATGTGTTCTCCGAAAAGATTCTAGTAGTTTTACTCGCAATAAAACTTCGTGGAAGTTCAAAAACGTTCTTGATACATAAGAGAGAAGGGTAATACGTCATATATGTAGTCCAAGTCCAATAACACGACTGGAAATAATTCACGACATGTTAAAATTTCGAACTTCCTGACATCGTGTCTATTAAAGTCTTAAGACTGGAATGGGCAAGTGTCATGTACTTGGAATGGGAGAAAGAAAAACAGTAAAAATATTTTGGAAGTATGGACAGGAGGGAATTGTAGGGGAAGTTTGAGATGAAATTATGAAGGGAGTTTTGTAGAACTTAAGATTGAAAAAATGAAGAAGAAATGCTGTAAATCGTAGATCTTTGGATTAGAGCACTAGAAAAGTACAAGTAATCTCATTCGCCATTTTGGTGGTAAATTTTAAACTATTTGAGTTTGTACGTATATTGAAAGAACTTCTTTTAGAAATATTAAATCATCTTTGGGTCCTTGAACGTAATCGAGGGATGATCCCTTGCATACTTCCGGAGAGTAAATTATTTTATTGCTCCCAACTTGGTCATTCGCAGTTTGTGTTTTTCTCTACGAATTTATTTATTTTTATTAATATCCGTATACTAATACGAATTTTGTGTACAAAATCAAGCTAATAAAAAAGTACTTCATAAGAAAAGGATATATTTTTAGTAGTTTTTTTTTCTTCTCGAACGAAGTAAGTCGAAACTGTAAAAGAGGGTTAGACGATAGATAATTCAGTGTAACTGAGCACCAATTTGGCGGTCGAGAATAGAAGATCATTTAGTTCCTTTGAAAGGTGTCGTGAGGGAAGCTCTAATTCCTTCAGGCAAGTATTCGTTTATGAATTTGGCCCGGATACGTAGTATTTTCATAATACACTAATGAACACCTGGACACTTACGCCATGGTGGGCCAGTTACCGTTGCGCCAAGATTCTCGAGCTAGTGCATGCGCCAACAGAGAATGATTCCAATCCGATTGAAGCTCCACTGGATTACTTGCAGCAGTCCACCTGTAAAAGTGTTTAATATGACATGAAGTAAACAAATAAAATCAAAGATTGGCTTCTGATTCATGACATACATGTACAATTCAATGATCTACATTGAGATAATTTGAGCTACTTTTTGATTAAACTATTTTGACATTAGATTCTTCTAAATATCACATAGATTTTTATCGAAGTAGAATTTGCTTATCTCTTACTTTTCTGGAAGGCTTTTTGTCATGGACAGAATGTCTCAAAACTTGAGGTACAAACTTGGTGGGAGGTATACAACATTGAAAAGAACTTTATTCACGTGGAATAACGATCAGAGACACCCCCAAAAAGAGCTGGAAACACTCGACTATAAAATGATATCTGCTGACCACTCTATGAGAAATGCATGACTCGCTTGGAACACTTTAATTATATCCATCCTATGCCTTTAAAGGAAAATCCTAGAATCAGAGCTTATTCAAATTCTTTCCCAGTATGAGCATTGAAGTTCTCTCCTGTGATTGACAATTCAAATCTTACCTAGGAATGCGATATAATCATTTCAAGCCAAGTAAATCCCTTGCACGGTGACACAATTTTTTTGCGAAACTTTTTTCTCGTTCACCGACTCCTAAACCAGTCATCAACTGCCGTCTCTTAACGCTACACATCACATTCTTTCCCTCTTGCACTGACCAGCTTATCTTGGTGGTGAAACAAGAAATAAATAAAGAATACATCGTCATGTCTTAAATCGATCAGAGCAGTAATTACGTGCACCTGAACTGAGCGGTCAATACAAACAACCACAAAGTCTTCTAATGTACCAATTATTCACTACCTTTCTTGTTTTATTGTATGGTGCGTGATAACAGTTTTGATATTTCGTGCATACATAACATTTATTGCAGTAAGAACATAAGAACAGCCTTTTATTTAACGAACTAGGAAAAATATCCATGATACAGCGAAAAACTGCGGTGTAGAACATCTTATCTACAGCTTTCATAAATTATAGTTTTACCGAAAAAATTTCGACATTATACAATGTGATTTTCTCAGGGTCGGGAGGTGTTAAAGCTTGCAAGTTGAACTCGAAAATTAACTGACAACTTTTGCGACTGAAATATTGAAAGATTAATATTTGACTTACATAAAGCTGAAGGAAACAGGTTCGATGACGTCACGATTTGTGTTTCCCTCGTCGGGAGGAGTTCCATCTGTGATCCTGTGATAAATCAATAGTGTTATCTAGTAATATTTATAATAATAATAATAATAATAATAATAATTTATTGCAAGAGAACTTAAAAATGTGTATGACCACTTGGAGGATAATATACTATTATACTCACCAGAAGTAACCAAGGACTATGTCATCGAATCCGATCAATGCACCAAAAGGAAAAAAGGAGAAAATCTTGGGTCGGGAAGGGACTGCAGAGATAATCTACACACCCGGTTGAAGGTTTTGACAAATTATTATTTAAGTGGAAGTTGGTATTTAGAAGACTCCAGGATGAAGTTAGCATTTCATGGAAGGATAAATAACTGGAACAAGTTTCCAGCTATGAATACCTAGGACTATCATATCTGAGGACATGAAGAATAGATGAATAACAATAAAGGATGCTAACGTATTATTTTTTCAAAACCTTCTTCGGATGAAAGTAGATAAACGTGTTAAATTGCAAATATATTCATCGCTATACATCCCAACCCGTCTATGAAGTACCGAGAGCATATTACTCAACAAAAGTATTGAAAGCAGACGCAATGCGACAGAAATGAAGTTCCTACGTAGAGTAGGAAAAACTAGAGAATCAGAAACGCTACGATCGAAGAAGAATTAAAACAGACTCCATTGTGAAGAACTCCCTTATTTATTTCACATTTTACAGCTTGGACATATATTTAGAATGAGAGAAGAAAGGAAAGTCAGACTGGAAAGGACACCAGGATGACTGTGAATAATGTAGGAGCAATACATTGCAGAGTTATGTAGGAGGGAACGAACAACTCTCTTCAGGAAATCAGGCACAAGACTCGAAACCAAGGAGAATATAGAAAATAGCTATCACGGCGCTGAAAGGCACAAAGGGAAAGATGATGAAGAAGATTCTTGAAATATTCAAATAAGACATTGGAGTGATGAGGTAAACAAGGAATGTAAAAAGTTGATGATTCACATGATTATATTAAATAATAATATGAACATACCAATATTTGAAGAGTGTTAGAAAAAAGATTTGAAGAGACTCATTCTTGTTACAATGCCTTTAATTTCATTTGGAAGAGAATTATACCGAAGGATTCCCGAGTAACTTTTCGGCAGAGGATGGATGAAACGCAATGTAGAATATAATTTTATTAACAATGTGCTAAAAATGAATGGAATAATTCAAGAAATGGAATAT
This sequence comes from Laupala kohalensis, assembly GCA_002313205.1. Classification (NCBI taxonomy): domain Eukaryota; kingdom Metazoa; phylum Arthropoda; class Insecta; order Orthoptera; family Trigonidiidae; genus Laupala; species Laupala kohalensis. Next base: position 8,557 of record NNCF01131728.1, on the reverse strand, counting down.
ATAGTGTTTAATTATAAGAAACTAATGAATTCTTTTTAGAAAATAGCTTATTAAAGTGGTCATGAGGAAGAAGAAGAAGAAAAGAATTCACCTACAAAGCATAATTTTATCAAACTGCTTGCTCTTCGTTTTAGAAAAGTTAGCTTCAATAAAAGAGAATTAGGAAAAAAGGGTTAAATATCATGAAATTATATTCGAAACAAAGCGAAAGAATTCTGACCTGCGTAGAAGTCCATGGAAGCGAATGCGCCACCGCCGAAGGGGTTCCAGAGTCTCCAGTTGCAATCCGCGCACGGACCAGATCTTGCGACTGGCGCAGATGCAATGTTTCACAGGAGGTGGAGGATGTTGTCCCACTGAAACTGCATCATGATTTTCAATGAGTAAGAATTTAGCATATTCACAATATTTACAAAAATGGAGAATTTGTTGTCGGTAATGCTAAATTGAAATTATTTTTATTCAACATATATCAGCGACTATTCAATGTTTTAAGCATGTTGGCCCAACAATTATTTGTTTCCATTTTGCAGACCAATCTCTCTGACAAGCTAATTCTCTTTTTAGATACGGAAAATAATTGATTGGGCGAAAAAAAAGACAGAAAGCTAAAGTGTTCTGTCTGCTCAGTTGTCATAAGTACTAGTGTATATTGATCTCAATTAATTGCACATTACTCTTTGGATCGAATTTTCCCTGATAATTTTCTCTAGATAATTGCTCATTATATTTTTTGTTATTCTTTATAAGGAGCTGAAGATATTATATGATTTGACTCATATGATTTATTTGAAAGGTTTGGTGTTTCCTTTAGGTAATTGACTCCTCTATTATTAATGTTCATGAATTACGAACTAGTTTCTTGTAATTAAAATAAATCAAAACTACAGACTACGATAACGAGCGCTACCAAGATCCACCCTTACTTTTGTGTACTCACATGTACTAGTGATATACTTGTGTAGATTGAGGGAATAGTGTGCTGATTATACAAGATTGCTACATTTACGTTTACAACTGCGGTCATTGACATTACATCTGGGGATCACTTTCTCATCACGAGAGACCTAGAGATTGAGGCATTCAAGTAAAAATCATAAATACTTTCAAGCCCCATCAGGAATGAGTTATGTTCTCTATAACAGGTTTCGACAGCTGCGTCTTCATCTTAGTGATTCCATCAATACTTTCAAACATGTGAGGAGGACATCACGGGCTACAATATTCATCTGTGAAGGACGTCATTTCTTATTGCCAACCGACGTCATTTATATGCAAATAAGAAATTTCTTTTGGTCTTTGCGTGAAAAGTGGCATGGCATTCCTGATTAACGCAGTAATGTATAAATAAATGTATTTGCTGTTGTTGCAAAATTTTGGCACCTGACTATTTATTTATTTTTTGTACATAACTATAATTACAATTCAAATACGTATAGTTTTCAAACAACGTTAGATATAATAAATTTGTTGAAATTACTCTTCAGAAGGCCAAAAAATTATATATCATCTTGTTTGACAGTTGGTTGTGAGTGACAGGAGAAAAGAAGATAATTACCAATGCGTATATACCTTTCTGAAATTATTCGTAGGATTTAATATTATAATTCAAACTAATGTTGATTTCCTACTTTTATGTAATTTCGACTATTATATATAAATATTCTCAATTATTCATCGACCATTCACATACTTTAAAAACGTATTATCATACCAATAAACGTCTGTAAATGGGCTATGAGTAATTGAGAATATATTCAGATACAATGACTTCGTTAACTTCTATCTGAACTGATCCAGGAAGATTGAGAATTCCGTAACATTTTTAAGAGCATAAATTGTTGAAATTGGTCGCATTAGTTGATGTCTAGGTGGAAGAACAATTTCGAATAGTTTTAAGTTAAATTGTTGAGCTTGTTTACTCCGTAGGTATTCTCAGCCAAGCGGTGGTTACTGGTAGACTTAACTGGGACATTTTCACTCCTGTCTGAAAACCAAATCCTATATCTAAATTAAAATTTTTAAACTCTTTTAGGATTGTATTATATTGAAATTGTATTCGAAAATTTTATTTTTGTTGACACCATATGCATGTTATCAAATTTCATAGGAGGAAAATTATTGTTCAGTTACATTAATTACTGGGGAAGAGGGCGAATTTGGTGAAGAAAAGTATGCGGGTTATATAAACGTAGACTTCCGCGGCCGGAGTCCGTATGAACTTGTTTGTCCCGGACAAACAAGTTCATATGCGAGTTATGTTTCCAAATCTATAGAAAAGAGCGCCTGTGGATCTGAGTGTTGTCCAACTTTGGACTTGAGAGAAAAGAACTTCCTCTGTCTCTTGAAACACATGCTTTTATAAAGAATGTATATTTTGTACATAAACGAAGAAAGTAGTTTAAATTAAATCCATACTTGATAGAATTTCTAATAGGCCACGGCGAAACTTTAATGAATTTTTGGTTAAAAGAGGACTGCGGGATGAAGCAACGTGTCTGTGTGGTAAGGAGGCAGAAAATGCAGAACATCTACTGTGGAATTGCTCACTTTACGGTGAAGAACAAGCACGGTGTATAAAGAGAATGAAGAAAATGGGGAAATTCAAAATAGAATACAGAGGAGAGTACATTGATACCATAGAACATAATAAAGCATTTCGGGAATTTGTTAGTGAAATTGGAGAAATACGAGATATAATGAAAATGGAGCAAGAAAGAATATAGCAGTAAAGACAAGATTAAGGGCTAGGATATGTATGCTATACCAAAAAGAGCTGTAATAAGATATTGAAGACTAACCCATGTAGCAAAGAGCCTTGCAATTACGTTGTAAACTGGCAAGGTGGTTAAGACCAAAACCAAATAATTGAAAAAAAAATGTTTCTTGACCTCCCCTTGGTGGGAAAAGTTTGTTAATTCCCTCATTTGCTTTCAGTGTTTTTTAGGTAGTTAATTGCTATGCAAGATACGTCCGGCTGTAACATACCTGAGTGCTCTTCTTGGGGAATCGTGTAGGTGTTGCCGTCGGGCAGACGCAGCAACAGAGACATATCGGGAACTGCGCGTTTCCAGCGACGGTCCAAGCGCAGCACTACCATAGCTCCACTACCCGCGTCACCTCCCCACAACCACATGCTGTCTTCCGTCTACAACACACATATACCAGAGAACTTCTTTAAAACGGTACGCTAGGGTCTAGAGGTGTGCCGGGTTTGGGATTTTTTCGGACTACAGAAAAAAGGGTTTCTTCTAAGAATTGAGTTGCACAGTGAATTCATCCTGGCCAGGGTTTTTCTCCGGGATGTAGGTTTTTCTCTAGGCCCTTGTTCAGGGGCGGCGTCCATTGAAATAATAAATCGTGAATTTAGTGTTATTTTAATACTTATGATTTATAAACAATATATTCCGAATAATGTAGAGTTTGATAATAACTCACACTTCTGAAATATATGTTTTGTGTTTTATTAAATACCAATTTGTTGGTATTCTGTTAATATTATAACACGTAACGAACTATTTTTATTTTTATCTTAGGAGTGTACTGAAATGTTAAATCTGCCTCTGCCTTAGGGCTTTTAATCGGAATTGATGGGATGGTCCCTTGCTTGCTTCCGGAGAGTAAATTAGTTTATTGTCCTCCAAGTGGTCATACGCAGTTTGTACTGCTTTTTTGACAATGAATTTATGATTTATTACAGTGAACGAAGGATTGTAAATATAGTTTTCATCATGCAGTGAAATTTCTCTACAACGGAAACTCGCGAGACCTTAAAATTTGATCGTTATTGAGATGTGACTATTCTTGGGTAGTTCAGTTCGGCGTTAAATAAAATGAAGGGGAGTCGAAATGAGTTCCCTATTACGAGTTATCCGCTTTTGAGAAATGTCCGTAAGAAAAGTTTCACTGTATTTAACATTTATATATAACATAATATATATAATGTAGTTTAGACCCATGGGCAATGGAAGGGACCGTCATTAAACTTCAAGGATGTGGCATAAAAAGAAATTGAAAACAGTAATTAAAAGATTTAATAGTAAATATAATTAGGGTTAAACTTTGAATAAACTATTTGAATAAATTTTCTTTCTATAAGGAGATTGTAGAACAAAGTATAGAGTTTCACTATATTTAACGTTGGCGAGCCCTAAAGTTCCATTAAAGAGAACTATATTTCATATATTATCAATATTACTCAGAAAAAAATTATTATTAAGAAAAAAGGAAAAATGTCACTGCAGGCCAATATCCAGGATTTTATTAAGGACAGATTTCAGGGGCGTCTGGAACGCGGATAGTTTTAGATAGCTTGGTGCAAAATGATGCACATTTAAGGCAATATATAATTCTGTAACATTGATACTTTTACTACGCGATACAAATACTTATCTGTTTTCTTAACATAATTTAATGTTTTACAAAATAGTATAAAATGTGAACATTTCACACATTTGAGGGAGGAGATCTCGAAAGCTCCCTCTCCTAAACCCGCCAATGGTGCAGACAGTAATTCTTATCTGGTTTGCTTCCAACCTTGCTCTTATTCAGAAGGTGACTCAATGAGACGAGATGTTCCTTTTAACACAAACAAGTGCAACTGAATTACACTTATGTGATTTTAACCTTTTCATCATAACTGGGGTTATTCTGTATATTTTGTTCTTTGAGAAGAGTCAATTACCTAAAAATTTCATCTGTCTCTATGAAAAATATATTTTAAATAAAAGAGTACCTCAATAAAATATATTGCAACAAGCTGTACATTTTCTTGTGTAATGTTTACATATTACATAGCTATTTTGTATGGTGTAGCAACTCTTGAAGAGATTGTTCTTTTCCTGATATTGTTCTCTGTATCTCTCACCTACTTTCATATCGATGTATTTACTATCACAGATCTGTTCGGATAATAGAGCTACGTATAGTTTCTTAACATCAATCATCTTTGTAGACTATAAACAATTATACATTACAACATTCTTTTTCAACTTCTACCTTTGAAACGTGGTGTCGTCTTATGAATTGTAGATCAAGGTGCCCCGATTCTCTAGTTTTCGAGTTAGTTTTTTTAGTGCAAAAATGAATGCACTCATAAAATCCAACTGCATAAAAACAGTTTGCGGTTATTCTCAGTTTCAATATTTTATTGTAGTTTTAAAATACGAATTATAACTATGGAAGCAACTCAAGTAGAAATTGAACATATTTCAATGTTCGTAAACGGATACACTAAATCAAAATTTCCACCAGAATCAAAATTTCATAAACGATATTCAATAGGAGAATTATTTTCATCTTGTCAATATAGTCACATTTGTTAAAAGATCAATTGTTCGACAAAAGGGCACGGGTGTGCGGACGAACATAATTATTCAGTTTTAATATTACACTAAAAGTTATAATTCTCGTTACATATTTGCCTAATGTGTCAAAGGTTATAAAAGCATAATTCCACACTAAAAAGTGATCAGAAAACGCGAAACGGGCATAGAGATAAATGAAAAACATCCCAGCTCAGGGTAATTGGGTAATACATGTACACAAAAAATTATTGGTCTGTTCCAACATGTATCCTTATGTACTTTGACACACTGAATATGAATTATTCCATCACACCCTCCTCAGTTTTTCAATCACCATTTTCTGTATTTAAGGATGATTTTCGCGATTTAAATGTATGGAGAGTGATGGAGCATTTCTGGTCCCGGATTAGGATTCAGCGTATCAAAATACGTTAGGACACATAAGGCTAGTCTTTGGAAATGACAATTTGTGTGATGCCTGTGTAATCTTTACGAGACGGAAAGAATTAGAGACACTGAAGTACTACTTGCCTCCTGATCCGTGAGATCCCTGGGTGCCTCGAGCCGTTCCTCCAATTTCGTAGGTAGCAAAGTGTCAGCGGGGCCGGTGTTAATGTTCAAGCGAGCAGCCACACAATCCAATCCCACTCCGAGGGCTTTGGATCTCCGCTGCTTCCGTAGCATCCAGAGCAACAGTCGTGCCCACCACAACTTCAGGAAAAAGTTCCATCCTGTAGAGAAAACATGCTTTTTACTTGATAGCTTTACGTACTTACTAGCTATTTCAGAAGTTTCTTTCTAGAAAATTGAATGAAACTAACATTCTGTGTGATAAAATAAACTATTACTTTTGGTTAGCAAGACTTTTTTATTGACCGGAATGATATGGCGGATACTACTTTTCCCCGTCTATCCAGAAATGTCAGCCGCATCAGAGCTGCCATTTGTTGGGACTCAAGTAGTCAAGTTCAGTCCTTTTCAAATAAGTGATTCGAATAGCATCTTTTCTTGGTGTAATTTTGTAAGTTCTATTCTCCCGGAAAGGAAAAGGTGAAATATGTCATAATAGGAAATCGTCAACATATCGTTCAATTATCTTAAGTATGTTAATTTACATTGGAAAATAAGGGAAAAAAACTCTACAGAAATTTCATTATTTTATACCGCAGTGGGGTCAAAATGCAACACAGAGCGTCGGTTCTGTATCTTACGTTTCCCGTTAGTTACAAAATCTCTCCATCCAAAATCATTTACCCGATCCATGGGGTTAAGTGAAGAAGCAGGCCTCATAACTTAACTCGTGACGCCAAAAATTCTTTGAAGGAATTAATACGTTTGAGCATTGAACTTCTTCGCAGTGAGATGATGGGTGAGTTGACGATGCAACTGACAAGCTCCACACGAATCAATACCAAATAAAAGAAAGCACAAAATTATTAAACAGTCGAATTTAGTTCTAATCGTCGAGAAATTAATGTTACTCCACTCTCCGGAAGTATGTAATGTACCGCTCCGTAAAATAAATCAAATTGCTCGCGCATAAGACAAGATAAATTGGGACCATGACAGCAAGAAACAAAAACTGGGTGAACAGTAGCTTGGGAAGTCTACATTGATCATAAAGGTGTGTTCTCTTCATTCATCCATGAACAGTAATATAAAGGACTACACAGAATATCGAATAGTCACAAAACAGAAAAAAATATTTAAAATTTTTTCAGTAGAATGTAAACGCAGTAAACAATGTTTCAATGAAAGAACCAAACATTTCTCATCATTTGACGAAATTTTTGCGTATTTGTTTATTTTACTTTTATTTCTATTGGTGAAAATTGAACTGACTTTTATATTTGATTCAGTGATTGATCGCAAAGAAACTGGTCTATTTCCCAACATTTAACGTCTTTTTAGCAATTTGTATCGTAGTAATGTTATTGTATTAATCTTTGAAATAGATGTTGACATAATTCTTTCCATATAATGTTTGAGAAAATATTTACTTACATATTTCACGCGATATTCATGACGTGGTTAACTTCCATTTAAAAAGTCTTCTCAACTTACAGGTTACGAGATCAAAATACAGAAAATAATGAGTAGTTTGATTCGTATGTGATAGGGGATTAAGAATGTCTTATTTCTTACAATGTCTTTTCGTCAAGGTATAAGTGAAAAACACATGAAACTTTTTATCTGAATTAAGTGTATTCTCGCATATTAATTTATTTCATGTATTTTGTTAATCTAAATTAGGTGGTAAAACTTTCGCACGACTTAAAATATCTTTATCCGAGTCCACAGTTTAGAACACCACTTTTTCTTTGTCAAGTATTATAATTATTCCTATGATTAAGCAAGTTTATCCTAAGCTTGAATATCATGGAAACCTTAAAGAAAGCCTTAGAAACTTATTGCTCTCGGTAATTTATCAAAATGATGTGATATTTGCAAATTTTTCATTCTTATAAGTAAGGAGAAAGGCAAGTCTACTTATGATTATTTGCAGAAAACTTGAAAATGCTTCAGGCTTACATGTTTTATGTAATGAGATTGCAAATGTTCTCAGTTCTATTCCGTAAAGATAATTACTCAGAAGTTTCATTCTTTCAAGATTTTCAGTGTTATATAACAGGTTCGGTTTTAGCTGATTATGTGCACAGGTGGTTTCACGTACGGAATCCAATACCACCTGACGATAACTCAAAAAATAAGAGAGTAGCGATAGATAAGAATTGCCACACATCTTGAGAAATAAAAGATAAGGAAAGATAACGTAATTTTGTATTACTCGTATATCCAGGTATATTGATGTTGACTACACGTTCGAGAAATATATAAATTGTAGACTTGGATGGACCAAATACAGGGAAATCGAAGTCATTTGAAGTTAGATAATATCACACTTTTTCTTGTGTACAATGATTCATCATTTCCANCAATAAAATTTACTCAATCTTTTCATCTATTTTTACCTCTAGTCAATTTTGTAAATTTATACATTTATTTCTTCGTATTCTAAAAGCACAATAATGTAACTAAGTACTCTGTGATTTCTCTAACAAAGTACAATTCTTTCGTTAAACAAAGATATACTCACATTATAACAGTGTATTATTGTATTAATAATATGAATTTATACAGTAATAACATTCAATGGCATGCGCTATATTAAATACATTACATTCAAGATACTCTTGCTATAAAATAGGTTGTAACCGGATAATAATCGCACATGAAACCTCACACATGCA